>CM065589.1:560114699-560367199 GCA_033119425.1 Bufotes viridis | reverse complement strand
GGGAAAGGTGGCAACCCTAGATACAGCCAGCCTGCTAGGCCCTGAAGTCACCCACTGTAAGTGGACTGTGGATAGGGGTCTTGTTAATGGCTAACATGAGACGCACTGGGGCCTGAATAAAGAGGCTAGTTGTGACTGCCTGTTATGTCTGTAGCATGTACATACCTCCCAACCGTCCCAGATCCGGCAGAACAGTCCCGTGTTTCCATAGCATTCCCAGAACAGCGGAGGTATGTGCCGCTCAAAGCTTTCTCTGCATCTATAGAACACAGAGGCAGCTGATTGTAATGGTGAAGCGGGGGGCTGTGTCTTCACCGTGCAGCTTAGCTGCTTGCGCTCCACAGCAGCAGCATGATGACCTTGCACATCACGCTGCTGGTCTGTGTATGAGGAGCCGGGAATCAGCCTCTGTGCTCCACCTCCACAGACCAGCAGCGCGATCTGAGCTGTGAGCATCGGAGGAACTAGGTGAGTATTTATTTATTTATTTTTTTTACTTCCTCTGAAGGGGGCACAGATCTGGCAATAACTACTGTGAGAGGTACATATCTGGCCATAAGTACCGTGCAAGCCACTGTGAAAGGGGCACATCTGGGCATAGCTACTGTGAAGAGGGCACAATGTGAGCATAACTACTGTGGGGGCACAAAGGCACAAATGGTGAATAATTACTATGTAGGGGCATTAAGGGGACTGAATGAAACTGGGTGTGTATAATTATGTTTTGGGTGGAATTAGAGACGTGGCCTAGTATGAAAAAATTGGATGCACATCTTGTCCCTCTTTCTGTTTTGCAAAAGTTGGGAAGTATGCAAGTACACTGTCAGTTCAGAAAGAGTCTGTCCTGTTGCCTGATAGAAGTACCCTGTATACAAATTGCGGTACACAGTACCTTGTGTGCAATGTGGAATATAGAGACTGAGCTGGTACCGGTGGTTACCTTCTTTGGAGTATAGAGACTGTCCTGCTACTAGTGGTTATCTTCAGTGGAGTGTAGAGACAGTCTTGCTACCAGTGGTAACCATCTGTGGAGTATAGAGACTGTCCTGCTACCAGTGGTTACCTTCTGTGGAGTATAGACACTGTCCTGCTACCTGTGGTTTCTGCCTGTGGAGTATAGAGACTGTCCTGCTACCTGTGGTTTCCGCCTGTGGAATATAGACACTTGTCTTGCTACTAGTGGTAACCACCTGTGGAGTATAGACACTGTCCTGCTACCTGTGGTTTCTGACTGTGGAGTATAGACACTGTCCTGCTACCTGTGGTTTCCGCCTGTGGAGTATAGACACTGTCCTGCTACCTGTGGTTTCCGCCTGTGGAGTATAGACACTGTCCTGCTACTAGTGGTAAACACCTGTGGAGTATAGACACTGTCCTGCTACCTGTGGTTTCCGCCGGTGGAGTATAGACACTGTCCTGCTACCTGTGGTTTCCGCCAGTGGAGTATAGACATTGTCCTGCTACTAGTGGTAACCACCTGTGGAGTATAGACACTGTCCTGCTACCTGTGGTTTCCGCCTGTGGAGTATAGACACTGTCCTGCTACTAGTGGTTACCTTCTGTGGAGTATAAACACTGTCCTGCTACCTGTGGTTACCTTCTGCGGAGAATAGACACTGTCCTGCTATCTGTGGTTTCTGCCTATGGAGTATAGACACTGTCCTGCTACTAGTGGTTTCCGCCTGTGGAGTATAGACACTGTCCTGCTACCTGTGGTTTCCGCCTGTGGAGTATAGACACTGTCCTGCTACCTGTGGTTTCCGCCTGTGGAGTATAGACACTGTCCTGCTACTAGTGGTTACCTTCTGTGGAGTATAGACACTGTCCTGCTATCTGTAGTTACCTTCTGTGGAGAATAGACACTGTCCTGCTATCTGTGGTTTCCGCCTGTGGAGTATAGACACTGTCCTGCTATCTGTGGTTTCTGCCTGTGGAGTATAGACACTGTCCTGCTACCTGTGGTTTCCACCTGTGGAGTATAGACACTGTCCTGCTACTAGTGGTAACCACCTGTGGAGTATAGACACTGTCCTGCTACTAGTGGTAACCACCTGTGGAGTATAGACACTGTCCTGCTACCAGTGGTTTACGCCTTTGTTGTCCAGAGACCGTTCTTCTATTGGCAATCACCTGGGCAGATATTTTGCAGGCTAGGATACAGACAACTCCTTAGGGACACTTAATGGTACCTGCTTCCAGAAGTGTGATGTGCCGCCTAATGTCACTACTGCCAGCCAGTGATTGGCTTCAGAGGTGACCTGTGCAGGAAGGCATGTGACTGAGGCCATTGATTAGTGGAGATTGGAAGTAGCGGAGATGGGAGCTCACCATTGGACCTGGAATACATATGACAGTTTAGTCTTTTTTTTTTATTTTGGCACCATCCCGTGCCCCTAGCCATGGGTTACCGTCCCCGAGAAAGCATTTAAAATGCTTAAATACATAAAGAAGAAATTAAAGATAGGTACACCTAACTGATCCAGCAGGCTGTTCCTGCAAAGACCATTCCGCCATAGCTCACCGTATCCAGCCTAACCAGACACTGCCGTTCACCACTGTACCCCATTGACTATAATGGGGATTCCTCCATTTTCCGGCACGAGTGTCGAGTTTCAGGCAAACAAAAACAAGTGCAAAGTGGCTGGATCTCCACCAGATCCCATTACAGTCAATGGAGTCCTGCAGCAAATGTCAGGATCCAGGATCTGATGAGCTCTGACATAGGTTAAAAGGTGCTGTGAACCTACTCTTAGGGCCCATATGAAGTACAGATCGAAACACTCTTCTGGGAGTTAACTATATCATTTGTTCATCCTGTTCTTCCTGGTTTGTGAACAGAATGCTAAAATGACAGTGAAGACTGACACCGATAGAAGCACATTCACGGAATGTTATTCCTAGGTCTATTACACAGTCTTTAGGTCAATGTATTTCTTCTCAGCTGTAAAAGCCACATTGTCAGTGTCTACAGCAGCCCACAAGCCAAATTATATCCCGCATACACAGCTTCTTTAAGGAAAATCCAGTGTCTAGTGAGGAACAAAAGTGCTCTGTGGGTGTAAACAAGCAGCGCATACAAGTAAGCGAAGGGGGAAAATAAGGAAACTGTATATTGATGGAGACAATTAGAGCAAATATTTGTTTTTACAGGGAAGAATAGGTGGTCCCCCGAGCAGCTGGCTCAGCAATAGCAGGAATGGCGGGGCAGGGCACGTCTTTTCTGGAAGTCAGATAAATTTCATGCTCTTTAACATTTAGTGTGACTGTCGGCATTTTACCAGAGTCTGGCTCCTTCCTTTGGCTTTTTCCTCAGTGTGAGGAGAATAGTAAAACTGACAGAAGTTCACTCCACACTGGGCAGCGGGAGGCAACCATGCCTATCACCCCAGTAGGCCATGAGAGAGGAGGCCACAATAGACACCTTGTGAGGTTTGTTGGACGGAGGGGGGTGAGGAAGAGAACTTGAGAGAGTTAAGGAGACTAGACTTACGTTTATTCATTTCCTGTACTTCACACGGCTTCTTTGACACTCAGCAATGGCGTCTTGGCTTTAATTAAAATCTTCATTAGGAAAGGTGAAAGTCAGTAGGTCAAAGTTCAAGGAAGCCATTTAGAAACTTAAGATTTAGATGATTTTTGTTATTATTTTTAAGGGCGGCCTCTTGAGTGCCTGAGAAGAAGAGGTCTGGCACTTAAGAATGCCTTTTCATTTAAGAAAGTACTTTCCAGTCAATGTCAAGTAAATTAGTCGGAGGCCTGTCATGGCTACGGCTACTCTCTCATGTCCCTTTCGGGATACATACTCAGTGCTCACACATTGTTAAAACTAATAGGCTTTGGGGAGTTACAAAAGGATTTTTGGAAGTCTAATTACTCCCCTACTTCACCTACAATCTTGGTTGTCCTTGACAAAATTGGTCATTTAAGGGTAATAGAAACAGCAAAGGTCTGGAGAAGGGATCAGGCGGTATTCTTTATTCAGAAAATTCCTGGATAGATTATTATGGTTACATAATTATATCGGACTGGTCTTTGCTCAAAGCTTTCTATGTCTCAATCCAGATATACCTGTATCCTGTTATACCTCCTGGGGTGGAGAGAATCCTTCCTGACCACATAAAGTCCATTAAATTCCCTAGATCAGATGAACTCCATATTACATGTTTACTATCTACTTGTACCTTATTATTAGTTATAACATTAGTGTCTGTTAGTATTAATGCTCTTACTGTAAAGAGTCCCGTCCTATGCGGATAAAGCCATTCATCTCACTTTGAACAGTCCTCGCAATAAAATTTATAATGATGTTTATAAAGCTTAAAGGGGCATTCCCATCTGGGACATTTATGGCATATCGATAGGATATGCCATGTATGTCCTGTAGTTGTGGGTGCTCTTATCTCAAGAACGAGGCCTCGAATTAAATGGAGAGCAAGTCAGGCATGGCCACTCTACATTCACCGATATGGAACTTCTGAAAATAGCCAAGTGCACTCAATTGGCAATTTTGAAAGTTTCAAATCAATGAATGGAAAGGAGTGGACCTCATTCTTCAGATAGGAGAGGGTACCAGAGATGGGACCTCCGCTATCTGACATTTAAGGCATTTCCTATCAATATGCTATAAATGTTGCTGATCAGACAACAATCTATACTGTTAATTGTCATCAGAGCTCATGAATCACCTATTTGCCAACAGGCTCAAATTTGTAGGGACTGTGCCTAATTCTCAGAGACCCTACCAGCAAATTTAGGTTGTCCAAGGTGGAAAATGGGCAGGGCCTATGAAAGTCCTACTCATAAGTAGGTACTCCTGTGTGGGTATGGGGTATTCCAACGGGTGGGGCTTTCACGCTCCAAATTTACCAACTTTTGTGTTGGTATGTATGGAATCATGTACTCTTGCGTGTTCCTATGTTCTTAGTCTACTCAGTATTTCCCCTGTTAGAGCAGCATCTTGTGCCCCACAGCAGCTAAGGACAGGACGACACAACCATGTAGCCTCCATTATGCTTCGGATTTGAACTTGGCCTTTTTATTCTAGAGACTGGAAGGGGGGGGGGGGGTTAAAGTTATTTCCTTCTGAACTCCAACCCTGTGTCTGTCAGTCTTATACTGTCACTACTATATAAGGCCAAGTAGCCACACCAACTTGTCATACCCTAGGTAGGAATGACCTAGATGCTTGATTCATGATGCTTCTGGGGAGAATTGCTTCATAGTATAAGGGTCCTCTTCCCAGGCTGATGCTGGACAGTATGAAAGTGCCGATCAACAATATACAAGTCGATCGGCACTCGTTTAAAGGGCCTTTCACACGGCCCAATGCAAAGTGAAAGGGGGATGAATGATCGTCATGATGATCATTCATCCCCCATTCATTTTGCAGCAGCAAATCCCTTGTCTACACAGCCCAATATAATGATTTTTGGCGCAGCATTGATGTGATCACACAATAAACAAGTGCTTTGCTCGTTTTTCAGTTGATCAGTGACACCTTCACATGGGCCAATTATCGGGATTGAACGCTTGTAGGAACGCTTGTAAAAGGACCCTATGGGTACAGCCACACAGTCAGGTTTCTGCATGCAGTTTTATAAGCCAAAATCAGGAGAGGGTCATAAAAGGAGAGGAATGATACAGGAAAGATACGACTTCGGGGGGTCTTGTTCTGGTGATAGAAGTGGGTCCCAGATGTGAGACCTGCCACTATGTGACATTGAAGGCATATCCTGGAAAATTCCTTTAAGGGCTCATGCACATGACCATATTTTCTTTCCGTGTCCGTTCCGTTTTTTTTTTGCAGCCCTCATGTGGAACCATTCACTTCAATGGGTCCGCAAAAAAAACTGGAAATGACTCCATACTTTCCGTATGTCGGCAAGACAGTTCCGCAAAAAAATAGAACATGTCCTATTCTTGTCCATTTTGCGGACAAGGACAGACATTGGCACAATGGATCCACAAAATAAAATACGGTCGTCTGCATGAGCCCTAAAAGTGATGTCTGTGATGAGACAACTTTAAGGGGCTTATCCAGTAGTAATTTCTTTTTCATGTCATCTCACTCACAGTGACAAGTATAGGCTGATAATAGTTATTTTGTCCTTATCGGGTTAGCGTTGCGTTCCTGGTGTAAATCAGTAGTGGGCACTTACGGTATTATGTGCTGTACATTGAGCACGTGATCCTAGCCCCGTTTCAACCCACAATGTTGCGCCTGAGGCTGTCTGAGTGCTCAAACTTAAACCGTGAGCATTGTGGGTTGCAGAGGGACCAGGATCAAGTGCCCAATGTACGGCTCATGATACCTGAAGTGCTCGCTACAGATTTACCCTGGGAGCACGGCGTTCGCCCGGTAAGGATAAGAAAATTATCATCAGCCTATACTTTTAATACTTGCCACTGTGGGCAAGATGACATAAAAAAATTTAAAATAAAAATATTACTGGATAACCACCTTAAGAACTTGATAATGTATTACTATTAGCCTCTGTCCTGTTCATTTCCCATTCTACAGCAGGGTAGAACAGCTCCACTACAATACTCCTATTATGTTGTAAACTGTATAGAGAAATGTTAATCTTTTTACTGGGGTAGTTGAGCTGAATTTGTCATATGGAACAGTTCACTGTGCTGTTTTCAGTTTTACATCAGTCTCCTCCACTCGCAGGTATCACAAATAATGTTATCCCAAAATACTGAACAATTTCAGCTCTGCTACATCTGTTTTCCAGGTCAGAAGTTGAAAATCCGCAGTGCACAATGTGATGTTTCAGTTTTGTATCTGTGGTGCACAATAGGTGGGGATCAGCGGCAGGAAATACCTTGCACTTCCTCGCTGTATTTTCATGTCTGAGTTCTGCACACAGCACCAGCTGGATCAAAGCGTTAGTACTGACCTGACCTACCTACCATGGCACTTAGCATTCCATCATCTTCCTGAGGAGAAGCAGCAGGGGCTGATTTAATGAACTGCCCAGCAGCTTCCTAGAAGAGGACACTTGAGTGTGTATGCAATCAGAGCCGGGAACGCATTAATCTGTGGGGTGGTGTATGAAGAAGCTCATTATAATCTTGCGTAGCCAAAACACATTGGAAGGGTTAAATCTAAGACAAAGGGTGTCTGAAGATGGGAGGCCTTTTATGCTCAGGAACGTTTGTAATTTTGATATAAAGATTGTTCCTGTTTCCATTGTAAGGCTACGGATTTACTACAAGTTTGTCTGCAAGGCTGGCGACATCTGGTCCCAAGTGTTTTTGTCACCAGAACTTCCAACCTCATGAGGATATCGTAAAACTTATCACCCATCTAAGGGCTCAGGCACACAAGCGTGTGCTGGCCGTGGCCTTACCGTGGCCCTCAAACAATTGAATGGGCCCGCAATCCGGAAGATACGGTGCGGAACGGAGGCACAGATTGGAAGCACGCAGAAGCAGTACAGAGTGCTTCCGTAGGTTTTCTGCCCGTACCTCCGCACTACAAAAAAGTAGTGCATGCATTACTTGACCATCAGATGAATGGGTGCACGTCCACAGGCGGTGGGCACGCCGTTGGCACGGGCTTGGCCAGCACAGCGTCATGTGCATGAGGCCTAAGGATTAAGACTAGAACTGAGGTTTAGAGCTCTCCAGCTGTTGTGTAACTACAACTCCCAGCATGCCCTGACAGCATGGAGAATTCTAGACAGTTGAGCTTATGGTCAACTGTCTGCAAATGTACCATTCATCTTCCATGCACCTGCTGCAGAACCCACGCCATTCAGATGGATGGAACAATCCTGCTGTGTGTGAGTATACTCTAAGGCCTAATTCACATGGACGTGATTTAGATCCATTTTCTGTCCACGAGTACGACACCATTGAAGTAGATGGTGTTACTCCATAGGTGCCAACAAAATGTACAAGCCCTGGGAGTCATTTACAAAGACCAGCTTTTTACGGTGGCCCTTGTTTCCCCTTTTTGGCAGTGGATGATTCACCTAATGTCATGAATCCTCCTGCTGCGGGCTCCTGTCATGAAAAACACCCTGAGTGGAGTCGTTTTTTTGGTTCCTTTTATTCCTAAAACTGGCTAAAATGTAAGGAAATATGCCGGGGACGATGGTGAGACCGAGGCCTGGCCCCTGACACGTCCTTGCTACTTCCAATTGTTTCACAGGGTCTTGTGACTATGTTTACAAGAAAAACTGGTGTAAAAATGTAAGTAAATGACTGTTCAGATACAGTACCAGAACAATTGGGCTGTACTAGGCCGAAAACGACGGGGATTTTTGTATAATGGGTTTTGGAGTACCTTGGGCAGGGCTTCTATTACCAACTATGATATCAGCAAGTATCCTATTCACACCAGTTTTCTAAACAGACAGCAGAAAAATTCAGGACATTCTCTGCTTTGGTCCATGTCTTATGGAATATGGACCTGGAGACTTGTCTAAACTTATATCTAAAAATGTGTCATCAATGCATCTAAGACCATCTACACTCAACTTATAACACTGGTGGTCACAGTCCACAAAGAGTCCAAAGGTAAAAATCTGCAGACCAGGGTTGGTATCTGAACCAAGTTCATGATTCTCACTATGAAGGGGGACATATTTCATTTTTGTAATGGAGTCCATGACTGATCCTCTTTAGGATATTTTTATGCCTCCTGCAGGAAAGACATAAGCTTTTATTGCCTACAGGAACGACTTAAAGGGGTTATGCCATGAGTGATGTCTAAAATGAAAATCAGGCATCATATAGTACATGACAATGTCTTTTTAAGGCTAGTTTCACACCTCTCGTGTGAATTCCGTTGCACTGTTCTAGCAGACAATGCCGGGAATCGTCAGGGCACAAAGCGCAGCATGCGGCGGTTTGTGTCTGGCCGATCCTCCGCATTGTCTGCCGGAATGCGGCCGGATCTTTGCCTGACCCCATTATACTTAATGGCTCCAGCAGGCATTCCATTGCCATCCGGTAGCGCCAGACCCGGAGAATTCTGGCAGGCTTTTCTATGCTTTTCTATGAAACTAGTCTAACAAAGCTGGAACTAGTCCTGTACCTCACATGGATTCTGAAATCTCCCCATTTATTGCTCCAGTTGTTCGGCTAGATTCTCTTCAGGCTGGCAGCCCAGGGGCATGTTCTTTATCAGAGGCCATACCTTGTCTGCAGCAGCTCTTTTTCTATTACAATTCAGGGAGTATGTCCTTTCTACTGCAGCTCTATCCCCATAACTGTCACACACATTTAAAGGGCTGTTCTGTTCCACAAAATACGGAATGCACACAGACGTCATCCGTATTTTTTGCGGATCTGTGTTATGTGGACCGCAAGTAAATTTCAAAAGTACACACTTTTCCATGCTGGTTTATATTAAAACAGTATTTAATGATGTCACAACCCCTTTAACGCTCTCGTGCTATCTACAGACATAGTACAGAATATTGGCTAGCCCTTTAAAGGGATTGTGTGAAATTAGAACAAAAGTATGTTTTCTTTTCCAGAAACGGCACCACCCATGTCCATAGGCCATGTCTGGTATTGCAGCTTAGCCCCATATAAATTAAAGGCTGTAGATTACAGCTCAAGCCTCGGTAGTTAGGAAACACATTTTTATATTGGTTGGGCCCACAGTGACTGGCACAGTTGACTAATGGATGCGACATTCCGCGTTTTAAGGTATGCTTTCATCGTTTAAGCCGTACTAAAATACTTTTACATTTTAATAGACTTGAATGAAAAAAAGAAAAGAAACATTTAGTTTTTAGTCCTCCATTATGGAAATAATTTCAGGAATCCATCTCGTAAAGCTTTCATGCAGGAGGTTATTGATTTGATTTAAAGTCACCCAGAAAGCTGTGCACCTGTCACTTTTAATTGTCTCTTACTTTTATTCCGTCAAACAATTATAATGGATACAAAAGGTCTGGTAATTTAATTTTCAATGGTCTTGCCAGAACAGCAATTCATTTTTGTTAAAACCAACCATTACATTCTTCTCTGCAAAGCAGTTTGTCCTTGCGCCTGTTCCGTAAAATTCCATCATATGTCTGTCACACTTTGAGAACAGCATAATATCCTTGAGGGAAGGTGGCGGCACGTCTTTGAATGGCAGCGTAGATGGAAGTGGATCCAGTGATAGACATCAGAATGATTGGGGGGGGCAGCCTGATCCACCATTACATTATATTGCTCAAGTACTCGAAACACGTCGTCTTCCAGGAAGCCTATGTGTTACCTCGTGCCCATGTGGAGACCATGTGTCATTCGTCCAGCTGAGATATATAGCTCTGTACGGGAGAAGGATTTGAAATGCTTATTTTGAAGCCTTCTCGACAGATGTTGCCCCCTCATGCGATGCGACTGGCTGAAATCTAATGAGGACCCATACGTGAACACAATATTAAGAAACATGTGGCATCACAAGGATGTTGTAAAGATCACAGGGAAGGAGCCATGGGGAATAAAAGGCTTGCAATGTGAGACACCTTTGTGATGTAGAAGGGCTTTGTACTTTCGGGATTCCTACAGGGGGAAGCCATGTTTATGTCATTACAGCTCTCCTTCTTTGTGGTATTACTCACCGGTTGATCGCACTGGATTCTATCAGTCGATGATGGCCGGCTTTCTAGTGATTAGTACTTGTCACTTACATCTTTAGCACAGGTCATGTTTCTAAGTGGAGCTTTACATGATGTAGAAGAGCAGCCGAAGACACTGAATATAGCTTCGCTCTAACGCATTATTCAGAAACTAGCAGAAATTGCTCAGATAGCAACTGCCAAGGATGATGTGTAGAGATGAGCGAAGTTATGAAAAGTTTGATTCGGCTGCACAAAGAAATTCCTTTGTATGTAGCAGACGCAATGATGCGGAACGGTGATCGCGCCTTCCCCTGTCATTGAACCCCTCAGATGCCGCATTTATTGCCGATTGCGGCTTCTAAGGCTACAATTTTGGCCTTGCAGGGGTAATTAGGGTAAAAAATAAATAACTAAATACCTCATCCATTTTTGAGCGAAGAAGCTGTCGTGGCATCTTAATTGAAGACACCGCGCAAAGTGTTGCGCGATGACGTGGTGACGCAATCAAGATGGCAGCAACAGCCTCTTCGCAAATGGATAAGGTAAGTATGTTTTTTTTTTAATGCCATTTCAGGACAAATAGATTTGTTACCATGAAGCACGAGGAAATTAGGCTTTGCAACTAATCAAATTTTTCCTGAAATTCAGACCATTTGGCCTCAAATCGCTGAACACTAATGATAGCATTGTCTGAATGTTTCCATCTTCATCCGTATTATTCTCAACTTTTTGGACAAGAGCAACAATCAAAAAAATTGTCTATTTCAAAAGATCGGCACTCAAAATCTGGGATCATCTAGATAAGCATTTTATTCCTATAAGTGTTACCATAAAAATGCAAATAAATAGTAAAAATAAAATAAAATATAAAAATACAAACAATCCTGCTATAAATATTCAGATGTTCAGATATCTCGACCAAGAGTGAGAGATCACTAATAAAGTCAATATCACAAGTGTGGAGTGAGGCAGGATATCACACACCACAATAAACAGTAGTGCTAAGGCTCATTGGTGACATATCACTGCCGGGCAAAAGTTCTATCTCATAGTCCCAAAAATGAGATTCATAATGTCCATTAAATTATTCCCAAAAATGAGAATCAATAATGTCAATAAAATTAATCAGATTGTAACTTAAAGTAAAGATCTTCTGAGACTGCAGTGATAAGGCAAAGTAATATAGTGTCCAGATCAATCTTGAGACATTAAATATGCAGTTAATTCAATTAATTTATGTATTTTATGTGCACTTTTGTTATTCATCCAATTTTTAGATAGCTGGTACCTTGATATTTTTATAGGGAAGAGCAGAGATAAAAAACTAGACCTTCTCACTGTTGAACCACACAGTTGCGCTATATTGCTTTGTTACTCTCTATTAAGGATCTGGGCTAAGTATCGGTAGTGGCGTCCCACATGTTGCCCAGACACTGTTTAGAAGCATGACCAAATGTTGTTAAATGCATCCGCCTAATTTGTGAGTATCAGCTCTTTGCGCTACTTTTGTGTGGGATAGAAAATCCAAGTTGGCGTCCCACGTGTCCTGTGGACTGATATCCATCAGAAGGTCTGTTCGGCGTCCCACGTGTGAGATGCTCTGCTGTAAGGAAGCTGATGTGTGAGATGCTCTGCTGTAGAGAGTATACTCTTTCTTCTTTCTTTCTTCCTTTTATTCTTATTGTTACTATACAGTCTAAGGAGCGTTCCATTAGTCACTGTTTTTAATGGCTTCATATGAGGGTACTTATACATAGGATACTTCCGACCATATGCATTTCGGAGCTTTAAGACGTGCTCCTTCTTCAGTGGCTGGCTCCTTTGTATTATTCGTACCCTTAAATAGTGTGTATCTGTATATCTTCAGGGTTGACCCAAAAGGAGGATCATCCCATCCACATTTCACTATTCCTTACTTAACTATGAACAATCTCCTTTCATCAAATATTTTCAAATGGTCGGCATTGTTTCTATTTTTAAATTTTAACCTTTTTTTTACTATTTATGTGCATTTTTATGGTAACACTTATAGAAATAAAATGCTTACCTAGGGTGATCCCAGATGTTGAGTGCCGATCTTTTGAAATAGACAAGTCAAGAACGACCCCCCCAGACAATATCACCAGGACAAAACACCACAGTCACGGATAGCACCTCACAGGTCAATGACGAATTCCACAGAAAGACACCAACATATAACACAAACATACGAAAGGGTAAGAAGAAATTATGGAGAGGGGGAAGAAAAATAATACATCCCAACAGATAAGATAAGTGAGGAACATGAAGAAAATTCAATTGTGAACCTAAGCTCTATCACTCTCACTTAAGAACAAATTAGTTTGTTGAGCAAGGGACTAAAATTTGCACCAAGTAAGAAGTTAAATAAATTTGACAAGTATATTGGGATTGAAAAAATTTCTTAGGCAACTTTGTCTTAAAAAATATTTTATGAAAAATCAAAAAATAACAATAGAACAAATAGATGACAAATATCAATATACAAGACTGAAGAATAAATCTAAAAAATATCCTAGGCAGATAATAAGTCAAGAAATGGCCACCTTCTGCCAATGCGTACAATATGATATACGTAGAATTCAAAGGCAATCTTAATACACAAGAAATAGAAGCCATCAAACAATTGCAAGCACAGTAACTCAGTTTATTTTGACCCATAATTATTGTTATTTTGAGTCGGTATTTTATTTACAGATACAAGGCACAGCCATCGGCACCGGGTTTGCCCCCAGTTACACCAATTTATTTATTGCACAATGGGAACATCAATGCATATTACCGAGACTGGGGACAGACCTGGTGCTCTGGCAAAGATAGGTAAATTACATCATATTCATATGGAAAAAAAGACAAAAAAGAACTTCAAAAATTTCTGGAGGAGATAAACATAAATATATATAATTTACAATTTACATCTAATATAGGCAAATCGTCATTTGAATTTTTAAACCCTCAGATAACCGTAGAAATAGAAAATTTGACGTGCAGCAGAAACCTGTCACTAAAAACAGCTATATCTTATATTCAAGTTGTCACCTTTCCAGGTGGCTCCTCAATATACCACAAGGACAATTCCGCCAAATTAAGCGGAACTGTACTAGGGATGATAAATTTGAGGATTGAGCTACATATTCACAAAAAAATTAAAGATTTTTTAACGTGTAACTAAAGTACTCTCAAGAAAAGAATTTCGGAACATATAGCAAATATTAAAAAGGGGTTTGACAATCATTCTTTGTCAAGTCAATTAAATTAGTACATAACCAAGACCCTATGGGGCTAAAGCTTGCAGGACTTGAAAAGCTGGGGGGGGGGGGGGACCAATATATATTGCGAAATATTGAAGGGCAATATATATATAAAGATAGGAAAACTATAGATTCATCATTATAACATGTCCACCCCCCCATTCTGGAGTATCATTTAGGATATGATAAACAACCGCATAAGAAACGCATGAGTGAGATGCGGTGTTGTGTTTATTAGCGGGAGACTTTGTGTCATATGCAATTTAATGTACTATAGATTCCGATCATTTGAAAAAATTTGATGAACAGAGATTGTTCATAATTATGCAAGGAATAGTGAAATGTGGATGGGATGATCCGGTCCATCCTTTTGGGTCAACCCTGAAGATATACAGATACACACTATTTAAGGGTCCAGCAACTGAAGAAGGAGCACGTCTTAAAGCTCCAAAATGCGTATGGTCGGAAGTATCCTATGTATAAGTACCCTCATATGAAGCCATAAAAACAGTGTCTAATAGAGAGCTCCTGAGACTGTATAGTCACTGTAAGAAAGAAAGAGTATACTCTATCGGCTTCTCTACAGCAGAGCATCTCACACATCGGCTTCCTTACAGCAGAGCATCTCACATGTGGGATGCCGAACAGACCTTCCGCTGGATATCAGTCCACAGAACACGTGGGACGCCAACTTGGATTATCTGTACCACACGAAAGTAGCGCAAAGAGCTGATACTCACGAATTAGGAGGTACAGAGGTAAGGCATATTGATTCTTTGTATCAGGCGGACGCAATAACCAACATTCGGTCATGCTTCTGAACAGTATCTGGGCAACACGTGAGATGCCACAACCCATACTTAGTCCGGCTCCTTAACAGTGAGTAACAAACAGTGAGAAGGTCTAGTTTTTTGGTCTAGTTTTTTATCTCTGCTCTTCCCTATCAAAATATCAAGGTACCAGCGATCTAAAATTTGGATGAATAACAAAAGTGTGCACATGAAATACATAAATTAATTTAATTAACTTCATCTGCAGATTTAATGTCCCGGGATTGATCCGGACACTATATTACTTATCGCTGCAGCCTCAGAAGACCTTTACTTTAAGTTAAAATCTGGTTAATTTTATGGACATTATTGATTCTCATTTTTAGGAAAAAGTTGATGGACATTATGAATCTCATTTTTGAGACTTTGGGATATAGGACTTTTGCCCAGCAGTGAATGTCACCAATGAGCCTTAGCACTACTGTTTATTGTGGTGTGTGATATCCTGCCTCACTCCACACTTGTGGTATTGACTTTATTGGTGATCTCTCACTGTTGGTCGAGATATCTGAACATCTGAATATTTATAGCGGGATTGTTTGTATTTTTAAATTTTATCTTATTTTTACTATTTATTTGCATTTTTATGGTAACACTTATAGAAATAAAATGCTTATCTAGGGTGATCCCAGATGTTGAGTGCCGATCTTTTGAAATAGACAAGTGTTGATAAATGGTGATTAGGTGAGTCATTACTATCAGGGCACCATTTCTATATTGGAGAACGGAAGAGCCACGTTGTTATTTTACCACAATCAAAAATTTACTGACAGCCGTGATCATCATTACTAGCCACAAGCCTCCCCACCAGTTAAGGTGCCCAAGAACAGTGCTAGCCTTAGTACAACCACAACAGTGCCAGCACAAAGCATCCATACTGTGCCCCCATGACAGACCCTGCCACAGTTCCACTATAACAGTGCTACAAACAGTGCCCATGGCAGCTCTACTCCCAGTACCTATATAACTTTATCTCCTCAAGGCTCCTTGTCACATGATGGACTTATAGTTTAATGGAAGGGAATACATTCCCTAATCCTGCGCCTGCCTACACTAAAACAGAGCTGGACACCATGGAAGAGGTTGCAAGCGGTAACTTGGCAATACCAACTTTACTGAAGGCCAATAGCCAAACTGACAGTTCACAACATGGCAGGTCCAAGGTACAGCTCTTTTGTGGTATAAAAGAGGGAAGGGGGGTGCACGGTCAATAGCTTCCTCAGTTTCTGTTACTTGAAAAGCTTCACCATTATCGGGGACTTCTCTGACCCCTGTGCCTTGTATTTTCACTGGTTACTCTGATGCCGTATCAGCTCCTGACAGGCTGAGCTACATGCAATTTCTCTGTGCGCCCGCTGCTCTGTCCACTGTAGCTGGCAACACCAGGGGCACTTTGGGAACTTAAAGTGGCCCTGAAAAAAAACATTAAAGTGGCCCCATGTTGTAGGCGGTTTGAATTGACAGAGGGCGGGCAACACAAGTAGGTAGGGACAAGAGCAATATGTGGATTAAGCAATACCATAGTATAATGCAAAATACCTCCCCAGCAGAAACAAATACCACAGTGTAGCACAAAATACTGCCTGCCCCGCCGCAGTGTCCAACTGTGAGGGTGGCAATACAGTTGAGTTCACAAGGACATTTGCAGCTGCCAGCCAGGTACGTAAGTACCTGATGCTCCTAGCATTAATTAATGTTGATTTGATTGCTATGTAGCCAGCTGGCGGCCTTGAGGAGGGCTCAGGTGGCCCACTAGACATGTCCACCAGAAAATTTCCTTATAACACTTGGACTGTGCACTCCCTGCCCACCTGCCCAGGGCTTCTTATCAGAATATAATACAGCTGGATTCTACATTGGCTCGAATTATGGAAAAAGATACAGAGATATCTTATAGGAGTAGGTGCCATCTGTGGAAGCCACCTTGATGTTGGTAGATGGGCATGACACAATTTTGATAAAAAAAATTAGCATAAAAAGCTTTGAATTTTTATATAGTAAGTATAGCGGTGTTTACATGTATCTTTGTGCACGAATTTACATTGCAGTCATGGTAGCGCGCACCTGAAGGTCTTTTTTTGTTTACCTGACCTGCGTGACCGACGCTGACAAACCGGAACAACAGTCCTCGATTCCCCTAATCACAGATCTGCTCTACTAACCCCTCCCAAGGCCTCGCATCCTCCGTACAAGTGATCATTTAGTGAATCATTTTCTCCCCAACATGGCGGATGCTTCCCCCGCACCCTTACAACATGACTGGAAATGTGTGAATGACATGACTGATGGTTTACTGTAGTGTCTCATGCTTTCAGGGGTCATCCATTTACCACTGTCGTCTCCGGTCTGATTTTATTGTGGTGACATCATTGTCATTTAGCTGTTACATTTCCATTACACACAGATGCTCCTGACAAGTACAGTATGGCTCTTCTTATGGCTAGACGTGGTTAAGTTGTGCAGATCAACATGTCTGATAACGTAGACGGCATATCTTTCAAGCACATTATGGGTTATTTTTTAAAGCTACTCTTTTTTACACGTGCGTTCTATACATTTATTATACAGCTTCAAAATAGGGGCTACACACACTTGTCAATTCTCTGGGAATGTCTGGAAGGTTTCTGGGGAAGGGAGAGATCTTCTGGACTTCCGGACGAGTTGGTGAATCTCCCAGGCACAGCATGGAGGGTGTCGCTTACTTCCAAAAAGTAGCCCTCCATGTACTGGCACCCAAAGTACATTGGGGGGAGATGACGTACAAAATAGGTGGAGCTCTGTACAAATGGGTGGGGCAACACATAAAATGGGAGGGGCTCCTGCAAAAGTAGAGCATCAACATCATCCCCTCCTTCGTCCCCCTAAGGCCAGACCTCCAAGCTGCCTTGCTCTGGGTCCCGCCTCAGACTTTGCGGCGTGCAGTCGGTCCCGGGAGGCGTCCCCCATCCAAATTTGCTGGAACTGTCTCTGAAAAATTAGAGACATCCTGACTGTTGTAAACTAGGTGCCAAGTTTGTGACACAGCCTGACAGTTTTCCCCTTTCCCCACATTTTGTGTCTAAGGCCTCATGCACACGACCGTGGGGCCACTGTGCCATGATGAAGACCCCAAACCGTGGGTTCCAAAACAGGGGCACCGGCACTGTGCACGCCACATCGCGGTGCGGACCCATTGACATCAGGACATATTCGTTTACGGCATGGAGGCACAGACCGGAAGCCCATGGAAGGGCTTACGTGTGTTTTTGTGATCTTTGGCTCCAAGCCTCTGCACCACAAAAGATAGAATATGTCCTATCTTTTACCGCATCTTGCGGATAGCTGAGTGACTGAAGTCCATGGGTCCACTCTGCAATGCGGAGTGCACACGACCGATGTCCACGTTTTGTGGACCTGCGGTTTGTGGTCTGCAACACAGGAACAGCAGCCCCACGGTTATATGCATGAGGCCTAAACTAGATGATCTGCCAAACCGTTTTCTTTTTATATGGCTGCTTCCTTACTTTTGAGACGTAATGAATAAAACACATGTGAGTTTTGCACATCAGATTACACTGCAAGCGATATGTCGCCATGGAGCCAGAGCCGAGGCCGATTTCACATATATTATACTAGTGCTCTAATGTCCCAGACTAATGGCATCCTAGGTGTGTTTCGGCCAATCAGCTTCCAGATCCCATTTTTCAAAACCCATTTTCGAAATGAAAGAAGCCATCTGATTGGTCGGGCAATTTCCTTTATTATTCCTTTGTAGCCGTTCTGATAACTCTCCCCCGCCATACTGATTGCTCTTTGTCATGTCTTATGGACACATAATGTGGAGGACTGACAAAAATGAGTCCATGGCAAAATGTAGAGAATATGCCCATTGCAACCAGTCAGACTGTTTCTTTCATTTTCAAATGGTCCCCTAAAAATGAGAGCTGGAATCTGATTGGTTGCTATGGGCATCTTCTCTACATTTTGCCAGGCACTAATTTTGGTCAATCCCCTGCATTATGGTTATGTAAGACATGACAAAGGGCAATCAGTACAGCGGGGGAAAGTTGTCAGGCTACAGCAGGCTACAGGCAAGGAAATTGCCTGACCAATCACACAGTTTCTTTCGTGTTCAAAAGATCCTCTACAAAATGAAAGCTGCAATCTGATTGGTTGCTATGGGCAACCCTTCCAAACGTCATTTTTGCACTAGTTTTTATACATTTCTCCCATTATGTGAGATATATTATATCTGATCATTTGTTTATTTCAGCAAATGAAGGGTTTCATTGGGAACAGATGTCACACAGAGGCTTTACTGCTGGGGAATTTAGAGGAGATGGTGGGCGGAGCGGGGGCCATTTTGTGACCGCTCCCTTCTTAGTATTACATAAGGCAGCCAGAAGTTGCGAGCGTATTACACTAATGACATCAGTACAAAGCGCATTTTGTCCACATCTAATTTTATGCGGTGCACTTGTAACAAATTGATTTAAGTGCACTTTTGGAAAGAGAGAGGGCAGGACAGAATTGATTTTGTGGTCAATGAATTGACTTCCATGACGAGACTGAGGTTTGAGAGTTTTTTTTATGCTAACGAGCAAACATAATCCTATTCAGATGGGGATGATTGATGTTGTTTTACCCTAATGTACTGCGTATACAGTATTACGCCGCTCCGTGATTCTCATTTGCATTTGAAATAGAATATATGACCCTTTTATGATGATTGCCTGTAGCATATAGCATAGGGTTATGGTTGAGATGTAGCAGAGCTGAAGTCGTCACTTATCTTTTTCGGCTATATGAGATGACATTTACAGATTAAGTAATGGCGTAGATCCACCTGCAGTCCTAGACGTAGCAGAGTCGCGTTTTTGCTACGTTAGATTTACTTCTGTCCTCTTATGCACAAACTATGCAGAGTTAGCCGGCAAATTCAGTTCTGCTGCATCTGTATCTTAATAAAGGGATGTGAGTGATCATGTACAGTATACATACAATCTACAAATATTACCCTGACTCTGCAGTCTATACGGTAAAGTCACGTAATTCAATGAAAATAACCGGGTTTAGGTCATGCATTAAATAGTACGGGAATAAATCAATGGGGTATTTGCTTCTATAAGCCGCCTCTTTGTATCGTCCATTGTTCTCCCCGTATTGGTAAAACATCTGCTTAGAAGCTGTACAGTGACATTTTAATCAGATTCTCCCATGCATAGAGCGCCGAGCTGCGGAAATAGACATGTTTGTCTGTGATATCCGAGAATAGTATTGTTGATCCGTGTCACCGGGTGGAATGAAAGGTTTTTCTGTAGTGTCAGATTCAATTAACTTTGAGTTTATAAAAAGGTTACAGGCATAGTACAATATAGAAGAATTCTCTGGAATCTATTACTAGCCTCTGAAATAGGAAAGAGTACTACAGGAGATTAGATAGATAGATAGATAGATAGATAGATAGATAGATAGATAGGAGATAGATATATAATAGATAGATAGATAGATAGATAGATAGATAGATAGATAGATAGGAGATAGATATATAATAGATAGATATATAGATATATAATAGATAGAAAGATAGATAGATAGATAGATAGATAGATAGATAGATAGATAGATAGATAGGAGATAGATATATAATAGATAGATAGATAGGTAGATAGATAGATAGTAGATATATAATAGATAGATAGATAGATAATAGATATGCTTGATAAAGACCGCAAAGAGCGGTTGAAACGTCGCAAATGGGAAAATAAGGAGGGTTCACTATTCACCAGAAAGCGGAGTGCTGCCTTATTTTTGGATCTATAGATATATAATAGATAGATAGATAGATAGGAGATAGATAGATATATAATAGATAGATCGATAAATAGATAGACATGAGATAGATAGATAGATAGATAGATAGATAGATAGATAGATAGATAGATAGGAGATAGATATATAATAGATGATCTATCGATATAGATAGATGATAACCAAAGATACATAGATAGAGATAGATAGATAGATAGATAGATATAATAAACAAAGATAGATAGATAGATAGATAGATAGATAGATGATAAAGAAGGATAGATAGATAGATAGATAGATAGATAGATAGATAGATATAATAAACAAAGATAGATAGATAGATAGATAGATAGATAGATAAATAGATAGATTACTATACTCAGACTTGTCAAAGTGGAAATCTGGACCAACAGAAATATTGCACCTAGAATTCTGCAAACGCCTTCTCCAGGTCCATCGGAGGACCTCTAACAGCGTCTGTCGAGCAGAGCCGGGCAGATTCCCACTATGCCTTGATGTCCAGAAGAGGGCTTAGCCCATCTGCATTGCATCACACTCAGCTCCTACCACCACAAAGCCTTGCTGCACCAAGAAGCCCCGGAAAAACAAAGCACCCCGGAAGAAGTCACCCAAACCCAGCCTGACCAAGCTACCAACCAATACAGACTGACCGAGGACAATACAACAGAGCGAAGAAGAGTATATCAGCGTCTGGAGGAACCACATAAAAACATCACAAAGTGTACACACAGTATACAAGGGCCTCCAGGGGGAGCACAAACTGCCCCATATCTGGAGAAACTCCCCAACCCCAGAGGCTGACAGATCCTGAGCCTCTACAAACTGAGCACCCTCAGCCTGATCTTCGAATCCAGGCGGCACCGACAGAGGTTCAAGCCCAGAGAGAACAGACTATGCCAGCAGTGCAACCAAGAGGCCGTGGAGGCTGAGGCTCACTTCCTGCTACAGTGCCCCAAATACTCAGCAGTGAGGGACACTCCTTTCAGGAGACTGTCTGATCTCTGCCCAGACTTCAAATCCATGGAGGTAGAAGAGAACCTCTCCATACTGCTAGGGGAAGAGGAGAACACAGCGGCCATAGCAGCACAATATATTACTGCTTGCCATAGACTGAGAGCAGCCTGATGTAACATGGACTCCTATACCTCCACCCTGGATGTGTCCCCATCCTCATCCCCCAAACCTACCCTATACCCCCACCCTGGATGTGTCCCCATCCTCATCCCCCAAACCTACCCTATACCCCCGCCCTGGATGTGTCCCCATCCCCCAACCCTACCCAATCATTTCCCACTTTCTTTGGCAATGCTAAAATGTATTTAGTCCTGCCAATAAAAGAAGATAGATGATAGTTAATAGATGGATAGATACATAAATGATAGATAGATAGATAGATAGATAGATAGATAGATAGATAGCATGAAAAATTCCACAGCACTTCCTTGTCAGTGAAAAAAGGTTCTTACTTTATTTTCCGGGTAAAAAGCGACGTTTCGGTGCACCCAATGGCACCTTTTTCAAGCAGTGATAAAAACTGGTGTAACATTCAGTATATTTATACACATGTGTTCAATTAATATATAAATTCAATTACATCATTAGTGATATGTCAACATATCACTAATGATGTAATTGAATTTAAGTATTAATTGAACACATGTGTATAAATATACTGAATGTTACACCAGTTTTTATCACTGCTTGAGAGGTGCCATTGAGTGCACCAAGCGTCGCTTACCCGGAAAGTAAAGTAAGAACCTTTTTCACTGACAAGGAAGTGCTGTGGAATCCTTCGTGTTATATTTTGTGGACATAGGGATTGTCCTCTCAGCCACTGGCACTCCATTTTTTTACTGTGGAACTTGCTGTGCGATCTAGTGCATTTTTTCTAGATAGATAGATAGATAGATAGATAGATAGATAGATAGATATGCAAATGAGAGATAGATAGATAGATAGATATGAGATAGAGTGCAGAATTAGTGCAGAATGTCTATCTGTCTATCTATCTGTCTATCTATCTGTCTATATATCTATCTATCTATCTATCTATCTATCTATCTATCTCCTATGTATCTATACTATTATCTATCTATCTATCTCCTATGTATCTAGACTATTATCCATCTATCTATCTTCTATCTATTATCTATCTTCATAAGTACTAATTAGTTTAGAATTATACTAATGTATAATTTTAGACCTGCCAATAAAGCTTTATTGATTGATGATGATGATGATGATGAAGATAGATAGATAGATAGATAGATAGATAGATAGACAGTCTATTAATGGATTTCCATGATCAGCAGGTAGATATTATCCATTTATTACATAATGCATTGAGCATTTTTCCGACTGGACTAGAGGGGGCGCTGTATTATTCCTGCAGGTGAGTTTATAATTCATTCCAGCAGTTTTCTATGCCTCCTGTCTCGCCGCCCGCTGTCTGGTATCTTCCTGTTTCATTCCATCCGCATTATTATAAATTACAGATGTCGTTTTTATCCCATCCTCGCTCTTTTACGGTACTGCATATTAAATCATATACAGGACAGCTCTTATGTTTTCCCCACCTCCGACATTGAGGAAATTATATGATTTTCCGTAAATGGGGGGGGGGGGGGAGTATCAATCTTGCCACTTTATTTCCGCAGACCCCTTCTTTCTGATAAGCGGGCGTCAGCGGTGTCTCTTCCCAGTAGTAGATCAGCAGTTTACCCTGCCCCCGCCTTCCCAAAAGAGATGGGGACACATTAGTCATTACGCATTAGTCAGTGCTTTTGCCATAAGCGGATGGCAGGGGAGATTTATGATGTCACTCTCAGACTTTTAGGAAGGTTAAACCATAGAAGAGAGAATAGAATTACCAGTAATTAAATTTGCAGGCGGGTTGCCATCCCCAATGGATTTATTGCTCCTCTGGGGTGGACGGTGCGTCCCCTGGGAACACAACAGCAAACACACAGAAGACTCGTCCTGCCGTCCTCTTCTTTTTGTCTTCTCCATAATGAAGCTTCTTTTTGAGAACGCTGAAGCAGCATTTAAAGGGAAGTCATAAAGGGATCTATAAATACAATGGCATTACCGCAAGGACATTATTGTAATGACTTGATGGAATGGCTTAGAATAATAGCCAGCGGCCTTTATTGTCTGACGGCTCTAAGCAAGATGTCTCTCTTATTCCAGGACAGTAGTGCGCTACGTAATATCCCTCAGCATATGGCGGCGCACCTATTATACACTGCAGCGCGTCCTGCGGCTGGTTCATAGGAATTAATTAGCTGGGGACGACGGCAGCGACATAATCTTCTCCCAAAAGAATTTGAAATCTGTGCCCTGTATTAAGACATGTGATCTATCTATCTATCTATCTATCTATCTATCTATCTATCTATCTATCTTATCTATCTATTATCTATCTATCTATCTATCTATGATCTATGTCTCTATCTTTCTATCCCCATCTATGTCTACCTACCTACCTACTTACCTACCTTTGGGCAGCATGGTGGCTCAGTGGTTAGCACTGGTGCCTTGTAGCGTTGGGGTCCTAGGTTAGAATCCGACCAAGGACAACATCTCCATGGAGTTTGTACGTTATCCCATGTTTGGGTGGGTTTCCTCCGGGTTCTCCGGTTTCTTCCCACTCTCCAAAGACATAGAGATAGGGAACAGAGATTGTGAGCCCCACTGGGGACAGTGTGATGCTAATGTCTGTAAAGCGCTGGGGAATAAGTCAGCGCCATATAAGTGCGTAAAATAAATAAATAAATGAAAATAAATCTCCCGTCTGTCCATCTTACACACAGTATATATATATATCATACTCATATTCAGTCTTCTACGAATGGACATACAGTAGATGACAGTTCCCAGTACTTGCTATTACGCAGTGGAAACTCTCGCCATAACTTCCGGTATTTCTATGATTCCGAGTAGTTCCGATGTTTGGATTACTGTCCAGATATAACATAGTATAGTCCATAACTCTATGTTTTACACATCTGTATAACAGCACTTGGTGTAACAATTAACATATGGCCAGCGACTCGAGTATCGGGGTAGAGATTGCTCATAACTTTCCTTTTGTGTTTCTGATTAACATTTGCATAGTGTTACGGTTAGCCTCTATATTAATCAGTGCTCCGCTAATGTATACTACACTTTATTTAAGGGACATATAAATCAAATTGACATTCAGAGTGCTGAAAGTCATGATTGCCTTTACTTATGAGATTGACTGTCAGCCTAGCACAGCCCGCTTACAGCTACAGGCTCAGAGAAAACAGCATAAAATCTTGTAAAAGTCATGTAAAATAAAAAAATATATATATATATATATATATATATATATATTATTTTTTTTTTTTATAAAAAAGTGAACAATTATTATTAATTTATTAATTAAAAAAATGATAGCTATAGATACAAACATATTTTTTAACGTATGTATATTTTTTATTATATTAAACATACTTTTCTGAAACATTATTATGCAGCAATATATAAACCCTAGTCATTTGTTTTATTATTTATTCTCTAGACTGTCTGGAAGCATAGGTCTATATTATGTAAATGGAAAGTTCAATTTGGCGAAATCACTTTTAATATATGGTTATGTACCATATCAATAATTTTATTTTTAGATCCAACCTCTGTAATTATTTATACACGCTATTTTACAACAGCGTTTTTGATATTTTATTTAAAAATTTTATATAAAGATTATTTTCTAAAAACAAACTATAGTGATTTGTCAGAACGTATGATTTTTTTTTCTGAAATTGATACATCTAGCTTGACCTTTTTTTTTTTTTTTAACTTTTACAGGGTTTGTTTCAATAGTTTTTTTTTCATCTTTTTCTTTTTCAGTGACCTCAGTGAGAACCAGATCCAAGCAATCCCCAGAAAAGCATTTCGTGGTGCGGTAGATATTAAAAATCTGTAAGTATTTTCCTGTGGAGCCGTATCATTTGGCCTTTATGACATTTTGTAATGCAGCACATGCCTTAACCCCACAAAATTGTAATGTTTTATGACATTCAAACTGTATTTTGACCTGTTTGATAAATGCAAACCAGCAGAAGACTTACACAGGAAATCATTCCTGCATGTAAAATTTGGAGCATGCGATTCCAGCTCTTGCTGTCCTGTTTTTCATAAGCATTTTTAAGAGATACCATAAACATTTTAACTCTTTGTAAGATAAATTCAAGCATTTCATTTTCCTGCAGCTAAACCAGTGGCCGCTTATTATCATCGTTGTACTGGGAGATGTTTATGGGGTCTTGTGTAAAAGTTTTTCCCCTTTTACAAACCTGAACATATAGAGTGGAATTATGATCACTGTAAATCTATTTTTGCTGTATTTTAGTATAGATTTTTTTATTATATTAATTTTTATTATTTGCAGATACTGTGGAAGCAAAAAGAAATGATGCTATATATACTGTATATGGAATTTTATATTTCAGGTTCTAAATGTTTTGCATTATTAAAATCTGTTGCCCAATTACGATTACCACCTTTCCCAGCAAAAAATACTGGCTGAGTTTCTATAGTCATAAGGGGGCATAACTTAACACTGCTTGCTACAGCAATGGATTCTGCATACTTTGTGTTTTGCACCATTTGTTGAAAACTATTTTTTCCTATAAGTTTTAAAATAAAACGCATTTTAGTCTCTAGTTTATGCATCTTTACATTATATTGTGTGCCCACAGTATAAAGCCGCATTCAATAGTGCCTCTATAAGTGCCCCACGACATAGTATAATGCCCCCTTATATGCCCCCACACTATAGTGCCCCCTTATGAATCCCTCACACAGTATAATGCCACTTTATGTGTCCCCTACACAGTGTAATGCCCCTTATGTGTCCCTCACACAGTGTAATGCCCTCTTATGTGTCCCTCACACAGTATATTGTCCCATTATGTGTCCCTCACACAGTGTAATGCCCCATTATGTGTCCCTCACACAGTATAATGCCCCTTTATGTGTCCCCTACACAGTGTAATGCCCCCTTATGTGTCCCTCACACAGTGTAATGCCCCCTTATGTGTCCCTCACACAGTGTAATGCCCCTTATGTGTCCCTCACACAGTGTAATGCCCCTTATGTGTCCCTCACACAGTGTAATGCCCCTTATGTGTCCCTCACACAGTGTAATGCCCCCTTATGTGTCCCTCACACAGTGTAATGCCCCCTTATGTGTCCCTCACACAGTGTAATGCCTCCTTATGTGTCCCTCACACAGTATATTGTCCCCTTATGTGTCCCTCACACAGTGTAATGCCCCCTTATGTGTCCCTCACTCAGTGTAATGCCTCCTTATGTGTCCCTCACACAGTGTAATGCCCCCTTATGTGTCCCTCACACAGTGTAATGCCCCCTTATGTGTCCATCACACAGTGTAATGCCTTCTTATGTGTCCCTCACACAGTATATTGTCCCCTTATGTGTCCCCTACACAGTGTAATGCCTTCTTATGTGTCCCTCACACAGTGTAATGCCTCCTTATGTGTCCCTCACACAGTGTAATGCCCCCTTATGTGTCCCTCACACAGTGTAATGCCCCCTTATGTGTCCCTCACACAGTGTAATGCCCCCTTATGTGTCCCTCACACAGTGTAATGCCCACCTTTTGTGTCCCTCACACAGTGTAATGCCCCCTTATGTGTCCCTCACACAGTGTAATGCTCCCTTATGTGTCCCTCACACAGTATATTGTCCTCTTATGTTTCCCTCACACAGTGTAATGCCCCCTTATGTGTCCCTCAAACATTGTAATGCCCCCTTATGTTTCCCTCACACAGTGTAATGCCTCCTTATGTGTCCCTCACACAGTGTAATGCCCCCTTATGTGTCCCTCACACAGTATAATGCCCCCTTATGTGTCCCTCACACAGTATATTGTCCTCTTATGTTTCCCTCACACAGTGTAATGCCCCCTTATGTGTCCCTCACTCAGTGTAATGCCCCTTATGTGTCCATCACACAGTGTAATGCCCCCTTATGTGTCCATCACACAGTGTAATGCCCCCTTATGTGTCCCTCACACAGTGTAATGCCCCTTATGTGTCCATCACTCAGTGTAATGCCCCCTTATGTGTCCCTCACACAGTGTAATGCCCCCTTATGTGTCCCTCACACAGTGTAATGCCCCCTTATGTGTCCCTCACACAGTGTAATGCCTCCTTATGCGTCCCTCACACAGTGTAATGCCCCCTTATGTGTCCCTCACACAGTGTAATGCCCCTTATGTGTCCATCACACAGTGTAATGCCCCTTATGTGTCCCTCACACAGTGTAATGCCCCTTATGTGTCCATCACACAGTGTAATGCCCCCTTATGTGTCCCTCACACAGTGTAATGCCCCTTATGTGTCCCTCACACAGTGTAATGCCCCTTATGTGTCCCTCACACAGTGTAATGTCCCTTATGTGTCCCTCACACAGTGTAATGCCCCTTATGTGTCCCTCACACAGTGTAATGCCCCTTATGTGTCCATCACACAGTGTAATGCCCCTTATGTGTCCCTCACACAGTGTAATGCTCCCTTATGTGTCCCTCACACAGTGTAATGCCCCTTATGTGTCCCTCACACAGTGTAATGCCCCTTATGTGTCCCTCACACAGTATATTGTCCCCTTATGTGTCCCTCACACAGTGTAATGCCCCCTTATGTTTCCATCACATAGTGTAATGCCCCCTTATGTGTCCCTCACACAGTGTAATGCTCCCTTATGTGTCCCTCACACAGTGTAATGCCCCCTTATGTGTCCCTCACACAGTATATTGTCCCCTTATGTGTCCCCTACACAGTGTAATGCCTCCTTATGTGTCCCTCACACAGTGTAATGACCCCTTATGTGTCCCTCACACAGTGTAATGACCCCTTATGTGTCCCTCACACAGTGTAATGGCCCCTTATGTGTCCATCACACAGTGTAATGACCCCTTATGTTTCCCTCAAACAGTGTAATGCCTCCTTATGTGTCCCTCACACAGTATAATGCCCCCTTATGTGTCCATCACATAGTGTAATGCCCCCTTATGTGTCCCTCACACAGTGTAATGCCCCCTTATGTGTCCCTCACACAGTGTAATGCCCCCTTATGTGTCCCTCACACAGTGTAATGACCCCTTATGTGTCCCTCACACAGTGTAATGCCCCCTTATGTGTCCCTCACACAGTGTAATGCCCCCTTATGTGTCCCTCACACAGTGTAATGTCCTCTTATGTGTCCCTCACACAGTGTAATGCCTCCTTATGTGTCCCTCACACAGTGTAATGCCCCTTATGTGTCCCTCACACAGTGTAATGCCCCTTATGTGTCCCTCACACAGTGTAATGCCCCTTATGTGTCCCTCACACAGTGTAATGCCCCTTATGTGTCCCTCACACAGTGTAATGCCCTCTTATGTGTCCTCACACAGTGTAATGCCCCTTATGTGTCCCTCACACAGTGTAATGCCCCTTATGTGTCCCTCACACAGTGTAATGCCCCTTATGTGTCCATCACACAGTGTAATGCCTCCTTATGTGTCCCTCACACAGTGTAATGCCCCTTATGTGTCCCTCACACAGTGTAATGCCCCTTATGTGTCCTCACACAGTGTAATGCCCCTTATGTGTCCCTCACACAGTGTAATGCCCCCTTATGTGTCCATCACACAGTGTAATGACCCCTTATGTGTCCCTCACACAGTGCAATGCCTCCTTATGTGTCCCTCACACAGTGTAATGCCCCCTTATGTGTCCCTCACACAGTGTAATGCCCCCTTATGTGTCCCTCACACAGTGTAATGCCCCCTTATGTGTCCCTCACACAGTGTAATGCCCCTTATGTGTCCCTCACACAGTGTAATGCCCCCTTATGTGTCCCTCACACAGTGTAATGCCCCCTTATGTGTCCCTCACACAGTGTAATGCCCCCTTATGTGTCCATCACACAGTGTAATGACCCCTTATGTGTCCCTCACACAGTGCAATGCCTCCTTATGTGTCCCTCACACAGTGTAATGCCCCCTCATGTGTCCCTCACACAGTGTAATGCCCCCTTATGTGTC
This sequence comes from Bufotes viridis, assembly GCA_033119425.1. Classification (NCBI taxonomy): domain Eukaryota; kingdom Metazoa; phylum Chordata; class Amphibia; order Anura; family Bufonidae; genus Bufotes; species Bufotes viridis. The sequence continues at coordinate 560,337,636 of CM065589.1, read as the reverse complement.
CCTCACACAGTGCAATGCCCCCTTATGTGTCCCTCACACAGTGTAATGCCCCCTTATGTGTCCCTCACTCAGTGTAATGCCCCCTTATGTGTCCCTCACACAGTGTAATGCCCCCTTATGTGTCCCTCACACAGTGTAATGCTCCCTTATGTGTCCCTCACACCGTGTAATGCCTTCTTATGTGTCCTTCACACAGTGTAATGCCCCCTTATGTGTCCCTCACACAGTGTAATGCCCCCTTATGTGTCCATCACTCAGTGTAATGCCCCCTTATGTGTCCCTCACACAGTGTATGCCCCCTTATGTGTCCCTCACACAGTGTAATGCCCCCTTATGTGTCCATCACACAGTGTAATGACCCCTTATGTGTCCCTCACACAGTGCAATGCCTCCTTATGTGTCCCTCACACAGTGTAATGCCCCCTTATGTGTCCATCACACAGTGTAATGCCCCCTTATGTGTCCCTCACACAGTGTAATGACCCCTTATGTGTCCCTCACACAGTGTAATGCCCCCTTATGTGTCCCTCACACAGTGTAATGCCCCCTTATGTGTCCCTCACACCGTGTAATGCCCCTTATGTGTCCTTCACACAGTGTAATGCCCCCTTATGTGTCCCTCACACAGTGTAATGCCCCCTTATGTGTCCCTCACACAGTGTAATGCCCCCTTATGTGTCCCTCACACAGTGTAATGCCCCCTTATGTGTCCCTCACACAGTGTAATGCCCCCTTATGTGTCCCTCACACAGTGTAATGCCCCCTTATGTGTCCCTCACACAGTGTAATGCCCCCTTATGTGTCCCTCACTCAGTGTAATGCCCCTTATGTGTCCCTCACACATTGTAATGCCTCCTTATGTGTCCCTCACACAGTATATTGTCCCCTTATGTGTCCCTCACACAGTGTAATGCCCCCTTATGTGTCCATCACTCAGTGTAATGCCCCTTATGTGTCCCTCACACAGTGTAATGCCCCCTTATGTGTCCCTCACACAGTATATTGCCCCTTATGTGTCCCTCACACATTGTAATGCCCCCTTATGTGTCCATCACACAGTGTAATGCCTCCTTATGTGTCCCTCACATAGTGTAATGCCCCATTATGTGTCCCTCACTCAGTGTAATGCCCCCTTATGTGTCCCTCACACATTGTAATGCCCCCTTATGTGTCCCTCACACAGTGTAATGCCCCCTTATGTGTCCTTCACACAGTGTAATGCCTCCTTATGTGTCCCCACAGTGATCCTCCATGTATAATACATAATGTGTAATGTGGAAAGCCTCGGTCAGCCAGGTATTTCTGGACACTGCAGGAGAAGTGTAGTATTAATTCGGATGAACGGCCGTCCATGCAATATAAAGGCCATGTAATATGAGTCTTTCAATTCTGGGGTCGTGTGTGTTGCCTTCCTTTATGACATCCATGTTCCCTAATTTGCATGATAACCTATTTGTAGCTCCAGGAGCTCAATATAAAACCTGCATAATTATAACTAGTACCTGGAGTAGATGTCAGTTTCCGGCGCACGGACCACGCAGACGCAAGAAATTTATGAAGAGGCCTTATAAATCGGTTGACACTTTCGCCAACCGGCATTTTATTGAGACAAAACGCCAGTTTTCAGCAAATGACCCGCAGTGGCTTCACTTGCCGAGTGAAGATGCCTTTTTTTAAATATATATATTATACTGTATATAACCTGGCTATGGTAGTATACTGTATGGACCCTTTGACAGATGTAGCAGAACTGAATTGTTAGCAACAAGTGGTTTTATATAAGACTGCAAACAAGCCTAAAGCATTTTCAGAATATGCAGTGATAAAGCCCCCAAGGTGTTGAATGACAAATTTAGCTCTGCTACATCTTTTATGTATTTAGATTCTGTGCAGACAGGAGATGTGTGTTCTCAGGCTTCCTATCAATCTTCATTCTTACAGAACAGTATGTGTGAGAGATATCCTGGCACACGGAGCTCTATACCAAGGGGAGTGGATAATGGTGATATATGGAACCACGTATAATCTGTATCCATCGCCTCACTCCTGCCCGACGTGCTGCTCAGTCATCGCTGCTTATGGCCCTGCTGTCTTATTATCTCATTCCCAATGATTTAGTAAATGGTTTCTGATACTGACAATGATGATTTGGTACCAGGCAGAAACATGTATTTATAAACCGCCTATTTCATTTACTTTGGGTCCTTTTCCCCTTCCTTTACTCTTGCATGAAAAATGAATGAAATATTTGCTGCTTGGGCGTCCTATCATTTTTCAGCCTTGTTCCGCAGTTCACGGCTGTATCTGGTGTGCACAGCTGTTGATTTTCGGTTCTGAGGGACTAAAGAAAGTGCACCCTGATGGTGAAGTAATGACAGGTGCAGGTGGCTAAGGCTACGTTCAGACGACGACATATAGGGCACAACTTCACTGCAACATCTGTTGCGCGACATTTTGTCGCACTATTGTCGCACGACAATTTTTATAATGGGAGTCTATGGTGTCGCATTGCGACACGACATGCAGCGACTGCGACGCGACAGTCGCAGAAAAACCCATCTTGAATGGATTTTTTGCGACTGTCGCGTCGCAGTCGCAGCATGTTGCATGTCGCTATGCAACACTATAGACTCCCATTATAAAAATTGTCGTGAGGCAATAGTGCGACTTTTTGTCGCGTGGCAAATGTCGTAGTGTGAACGTAGCCTTAGACAGTAGAGACGCTAGCAGGGAGATTTATCAAAACTGGTGTAAAGGAAAATTGGTTTAGTTGCCGATAGCAAGAATTAGATTCCACCTTTCATTTTTCACAGCTCCTTTGGAGAAATGAAAGCTGAAAACTGATTTGTTGCTGTGAGCAAACTAAGTTAGTTTCCTCTTACTCCAGTTTTGATAAATCTCCCCCACAGACCTGTGACATATAGAAATGTATCCGAGCAGAGGCACGAGTTAGTAAGGGTGTTCCAATCAGTTTCTATGACGGACTGGGGCACTGGGGGCTGAGGCACGGCTTAACAGGCAGCCAGTAAAAATACCATAGACTACAATAGTATTCTATTGCAATCTATGGTACAAGAGATCAGGTCGCAAATTCAAGGGGACTTTATAAGAAAAAGTGCTTATAAAGCAAAGAAAATATAAGAATAAGTAAACAATAAAATTAAATAATAAATAAAAAATATAAATAATATTACATAATAATATAATATACCATAATATAGTATAAATAATAAACAATTGAGTAAATAAATAAAATATAAATAATATATAAATAATAATAAATAAAATATTTTTTCTGTTACAGCAAATGCCATCATGAAAAAATAAAATGGCTAATTGCTCGTGGCAGGGGGGGGGGGGATGGGGGGTGGGGTTGTTGTTGTTTTATCAAGCCCCCCAAAAAGCTAATTGAATAAAAACTGATAAAAAACATAGGTATTCCATAAAAATAAAAAATTACAAGCCCTCACACAGCTCTGTAAATGGAAATACTAAAAAGTTACAGCTGAGTATGGAAATGCAAACATAAACAACATATAAAGCTGTTCCATAAAGACTAGATACATTTGAAATTTTAATGCACATAAATAAAGCCCAAAAGATTGTTGCTGAATTGTGTGTTTTTTTTAGCCCATTACAAATACAATTTGTCTCAAAAAAGAAGCCCTATGTGCGTGAAAAATTTAAAAGCTATGGCTCTTGGAGGGTGGGGAGGAAGAAAAAGAAAATAAATATTCCAAGTCTGAGTCATTAAGGAGTTAAAATGGCCAATAGCCAATAAAACCCCTAAATGAAAACCTATAGGTAAAGAGGTAAAGAAGACATCATTTAAAAAAGTATTTAAAAAAAAATTAGAAAAACTGGTTTTCTTTGTGTCTTTTTTTTGCATCTTCCTGAGTATAAAAAAATAAAACAAAAAAAAAGACTAAAATAACAATGACATAGAAATAAAGGCCCATCTATCCCCGAAAAAAGGCACAAAAATTATTTACATTAGCAAACAAAAAAAAGTTATGGTAAAAACGCGTGTGCTAAAGAAACAAAAAAGAGAAAATGTGTCTGGTCAGAAAGGGGAGTAAGTGGATGGTCTTGATGTAGTTACTCTAATAAAAGGCTACTCCTGCAGCTGTGATATAAAATATGCGCATATCAGTCATCATGGTAACGTGTAGAACAGTGGTCTGCTAGAGTTGAAGGGACCAGAGCATGCTGAGAGTTGTACTTCTGCACTACACTGAATAATATAGCGCTTGTCCTGCAAAAAAAAAAAAACTCACACAGCTCTGTAAATGGAGATACAAAAAAGTTATAGCTGTGAGAATACAGCAATGCAAACATAAACAACATATTTAATAAAAAACGATATAAATCTGGTATCATCATAATCGTACTGACCCTCAGAAGAAGTTTTTCTTTCTTTTAGTGCACATTGAACACATAAAAAAGTCCCAAATATCATGGCTGAATTATATTGTTTTTTTTTAAATTCCAGCCCATTACAAATACAACTTGTCCCTGAAAAAAGAAGCCCTAATATGACTACGTGAAAAATGTAAAAAGTTACGCCTCTTGGAAGGTGGGAAGGAAAAAAGAAAAGAAATAGTCTGAGTTATTATGGGGTTAAAAGATGTAAAGATATAGCAGAGCTGAGTTGTTAATTTAACACAACATTTCTCGGATCTGCCTCAGGATTACGATAGAACCTGCTAAGGTTTTTTTTGCATTAAATAAATGGAAATGCTATGCTGCATCTGTGTACTTAACTGCTTTCTGACCGGCCATAGGCAACCTGGCAGCATACAACTCTGAGAGGATTTTCCTGAATGTACGCTTATCGTGCTTCTGTCAGCGACAGCTGGGCTCTCCATAGAGAAGGCAGGGATGCTTTTTTACTGTCCCCGCCTTTTCCAACGCCATATATGCAGAGCGCCGGGCGGTAGTACATATGACAGCAAAAGGCACCGTTCTGAGGTGCTGTATACTACAGAGCAGGCTTTTCCCAATACCAGTGTATAGGCAGTAAGAATGATGGTAGTAATCCTCCCTGAGTCTTACTTTTAGTACACTTTACAGTAGTGCACCTCACATCCGCCCATAGGATATAAACGTCCTTGGACAGTCGGTTTAACTCTGAATGGACGTTCTGGAATGTCCATTCAGAGATGGCAGCTGCGCGCTAATCGTGCAGTTGCCTAGCGGGGGGCTTCTGTCAGTGACAGTAGGGCAACCCAGAGAGAAGGCAGGGACAGTTCCTGTATATCCCTGCCTTCTAGATTGCTGCATACACAGCGCTCACCGACCGCTGTGTATACAGATCAGGAAGCAATATGCCGCTTCCTGTCCCGGCCCGGTGGTCATGTGACCGCCAGGGCCGGAAGAGGGTAGATGCTGTTAGGTCTTCCATACACCACGATCAGCCCTGCAGCCTCTCTGGGGGGTGTATTTCCCCTGTAACAGGGGCTACTATGTCAGCCCCAGTTACAGAAGAAATCAATAGTAAAAAAAAAAAAAAAAGAACAACCTTATGGGACACAAAAAGTGTAAAATTAAAATATGTAAAAATTAACTGTTGTATAAAAAATATATATATATATATAAGGTTTCACATGTAAAAAAAAAAAATCCCCAATTAAGTAAATAAAAAAAAATTAAAAATAGCAAAAAATAAATAAAATAGACATATTTGGTATTTCCGCGTCCGTGATGGCCGGCTCTATAAATATATCACATGATCCACCTTGTCCGATAAACACCACAAGATATAAAAAATAAAAACTGTGTCAAAAAAAGCCACTTTTATCACCTTACATCACAAAAAGTGCAACACCAAGTGATCATAAAGGCATATGTCCCACAAAATGGTGCCAATAAAACAGTCACCTTATTCTGCAAAAAATGAGACCCTACCTAAGACAATCGCCCAAAAATTAAAAAAAATATGACTCTCAGACTATGGAGACACTAAAGCATGATTTTTTTTTGTTTCAAAAATGATAACTAAAAAGTAAATAAAAAAGGATACATATTAGGTATTGCTGTGTTCGTAAGAACCTTCTCTATAAAAATACCACATGACCTAACCTCTCAGATAAACACAGTAAAAAAAAAAAAAAACTGTGTCAAAAGTCATTTTCTGTCACCTTACATCACAAAAAGTATAATATCAAGCGATCAAAAAGTCATATGCACCCCAAAATAGTACCAAACAAACCGTCATCTCATCTCACAAAAATCATACCCTACCTAAGACAATCGCCCAGAAAATAAAAAAAACTATGGCTCTCAGACTATGGAGACACTAAAATGAATTTTTTTTGTTTAAAAAATGATATTATTGTGTAAAACTTACATAAAATAAAAAGTATAGATATTATGTATCGCCGCGTCCGTAAAAATATCACATTACCTAACTCTTCAGGTGAACACCGTAAAAAATAAAAAGTGTGTTAAAAAAGCCACCTTCACAAAAAGTGTAATACCATGCGATCAAAAAGTCATATGCACCCTAAAATAGTACCAATTAAACTGTCATCTTATACCGAAAAAATGAGCCCCTACATAAGACAAAAAAAAAAAAACTATGGCTGAGGATATTTTTCAAATTATGCTTTATTATATAAAACTGAAACAAACAAACAAATATTTAGTATTGTCATGTCCGTAACAACCTGCTCTATAAAAATAGCACATAATCTAACCTGTCAGATGAACATTGTAAATAGCAAAAAATAAAAAGGGTGCCAAAACAGCTATTTTTTGTTAACTTGCCTCACAAAAAGTGTAATATAAAGCAACCAAAAACATATGCACCCTATAATAGTAACAACAAAACTGCCACCTTATCCCGTAGTTTACAAATTGGGGTAATTTGTTTTGGAGTTTCTACTGTAAGGGAGCATCATCAGGGGGTCTTCAAATGTGGCATGGTGTCAAAAAACCAGTCCAGCAAAATCTGCCTTCCAAAAACCATATGGCGTTCCCTTCCTTCTGCGCTCTGCCGTTTGGCCATACAGCAGAATACGACCACATATGGGGTGTTTTTGTAAAATACAGAATCAGGGCAATAAATATTGAGTTTTGTTTGGCTGTTAACCCATGCTTTATTAGTGGAAAAAATGATTAAAATGCAAAATCTGCCAAAAAAGTGAAATTCTGAAATTTTATCTCCATTTTCCAATAATTCTTGTGGAACACCTAAAGGGTTAAACAACACTTGTAAAGGGTTAACAACACCATTTTAAATACCTTGAGTGGTGTAGTTTCTAAAATGGGGTCATTTTTAGGTGTTTTTTATTATGAAAGGCCTATTGCACACGACCATATGGTCAAAAAAAAACGGATCCGCAAAAATACGGACATCCATGTGCATTCCGTTTTTTGCGGAACAGAACTTCTGGCCCCTAATAGAACAGTACTATACTTGTCCGTGATGTGGACAAGAATAGAACAAGTTCTGTCTTTAAATGGAAAAACTGAAATACAGAAACAGGAATGCACATGGAGACACTTCCGTTTTTTTTGCGGCCCCATTGAAATTAATGCTTCCGTATATGGACTGTATACGGAACGCAAATAAATTGGAAATTTTCGGAAAAATCTTAAGATTTGCTTCTAAACTTCTAAGCCTTGTAACGTCCCAAATAAATAAAATGGCTTTCACAAAATGATCCAAACATGAAGTAGACATATGGTGAATGTAAAGTAATAACTATTTTTGGAGGTATTACTATCTATTATAAAACTAGAGAAATTGAAATTTGGAAATTTTTTTATAATTAAAATGAAATTATTTTTTTACTCAATTTTACCAGTGTCATGAATACAATATGTGATGAGAAAACAATCTCAGAATGGCCTGGATAAGTAAAAGCGTTTTAAAGTTATCACCACATAAAGTGACACTGGTCAGATTTGCAAAAAATGCCTCTGTCAGGAAGGGGGAAATGGCCAATGCTGTCTGCATGTTCTGGGTCTTAGTTGCCCCAGATCAGTTCTGCTAGTTAGGCTCAGTAGTCAGTAATTGAGGATAATATGTCAGCCCTAGTCACAGGAGAAATCAGCAATAAAAAATAAATGTAATGTTAAACGTCCCCAAAAGATTTGACTGAAAAATATAAAGACAAGATGAAAATAAAACTGATTAAAATCACCACCACACTGCAGCTTCTACGCCCACCCCAGCTACCATATCCCATACATCCCCTATATGAAAACTTAATTCATAATACAATAAAATAAAGTATAATAAAAATTTGAAAATAGAAATGACATAAAAATAAAGGCCCCTATACATTATCACCAAAAGGGGCACAAAATTTATTTCCATTAGCGAACAGAAAAAAAGGTCGTGGCTTTCATATTAAAAAAAAAAAAAAAGATAAAATGTGTCTGGTCAGGCGATTTTGATCTAGTTACTCTAATACGAGGCTGCTCCTGCAGCTGTGATATCAAATTTTCTTATTTGAGTCATCAGGGTAACGTGTAGAACAGTGGACTGCTAGAGTCGAAGGGACCGAAGCATGCTGAGAGTCGTAGTTTCGCAATACCTTAAATGACATAGGTGGCAGATCAATGATACAGATCGCCCATCATCCGTGCTAACAGCCGTGTCACCTTACATTTCCCCGGGTTCAGAGCAGTATGCTGTGTATGTGAACAGAGGTAACCCAGTGTCACCCCAGACATTGTACACAGCCCCCATGCCTGAATGCTACAACATGACGTGCCCCTCTGACCTTTAGCCGCACCGGTGGCAGCTGCCATACTGCCGCTAATAGAATTTCTCTCACATATTCCTCAACATAAAATGTAGGGAGCTGAAGTGGCGTTTTTCAGGTTAATTGAACCAGTAAATTCTTAATGGCTCCTTTTCATTTCGTTAATGTAATGCACTTTAAGGCAATCAGAGGAGAGTGAGACCATAAAGTGCTTAAGTAATCAACCTACAGCACTGCCCATCGCCGCCGCGCTCCCGAGAACCCACGTTTAGGTTGACTTCAGAAAAACAGAGATGCCGTCATTAAATTGGGGCATTTACGGGTGAATACCATTGTACTGAGAGAGCTAAGGGCGTCACACTATGACAACAGACCTCACAATTACCGTATTCTCTTTATTTTCGCCATTTTTGTCCACTTACACAAAACTTCTACCTCTGCCCCCCCAAAAAATAAATAAATAACTGCGTCGCTGCTGCCTTCCATCTTTTTCAGAGTCCTGAACAATATTCTAAGGCACGTTACAATCAGAAGGTACATGTACAGATAGCAAAACTAATAGGATTGAGGGCCCTGCTCACAAGAGCTGACAATCTATGAGGCGTTAAGGCTGTATTATACTGGACAATATCTCAGACGATGATCGTTAATGAGCGCTCGCATGAACAATCGTTAGCGATCATCTTGTAGTGTAATACTGCCGCCGATTGCCCGATCAACAAGGAAACGCTCATTCATGGGGCACTTCTGATTTTTAAGCGTGCTGTCTAATTGCGCTCTGCCACCAGCAAACCACTAGACAGTATGGGGACGAGCGATGGCATAACGATCGTTCCTTCCCATGCTGTGGAGGAGATTGCTGCATGTAATAGCAGCGATCACCTCCGCTAGTTATCGAGCGATTGCTGGGAGGGAACGCTTCCCTCCCGACCATCGCTTGCTGATCTGGCTTTAGGGGTGACATAAGGGGACCTTTAGATGACAGTTGCAGAAAATGATGCGTTTTTCGGGCATGCTTGTCGATGTTGGGCGGTAACTTGATTTTCTGGGTAACACATTTCAGAGAACTTGATAGATGTATTGGAAACAGGAGTGGAAGGTTCAGGTAATGGAGGATCTTGGTCTTAGGGTATCTCTCGGAATACGGACTTTTCATCTAACGCCCACAACCTGCCTCTGTAAATAGAAGATTCATACTTACCTGCTCCCTGCCGCTCCCGTGTCTCGTGCTGCCTCCGCAGGATCCATGTTCCAGTCCCTAGACTGTTTTCATCCGGAGGTGCATGGGCAATAGCTGGCTTCAGCAGTGACGTGCCACTTGTGTGTCCATGTCCATGCACCGCCAGATGTAAAGAGTCTGGGGGCCGGAACATGGAGGTGCGCAAATCTAGAGCTGCTGGGAGCAAGTAAGTAAGAATCTTCTATTTACAGAGGCAGGCTGCAGGCATTAGATAAAAAGTAATTTATTAACCTGAAATATACCTATACTGGGCGCATTTCAGGAGCAATCTGCGAGTTTTCCCCACTCACGCCAGATCTAAAAATGTGTGCGCGACGGGGAAAGGGACAAGCCGGCAGACCTGTTTTAGACGTAGAAAATGGTCTAAATGTAAGAGAGCTCGGAAGTCGTCTTACATTTAGAAGCGACGCTGCATGCACCGAAGTTATGGAGAGGCCGGCACCTTTACATAACTTCAGCAATTCAACGCCAGCGGAGGGGCTTTATTAAGACCGGTGTCTAAAACGACCCCCTTTATTCCCAAAAAATGATTGGGGCAATTATTGGGAAGGAGCACTCCAAGAGCATTCCTTCGATAATTGCCCTGTCTAAAGGCTTCACTGATGCAAACACTGAATTTGTCATTTCTGGGCTGCAGATAGTGTTGTCTAAACAGCGATCCGCTGCCCAGAGACATTGAATGTGTATGGAGAGGAATGATCGCTCTAGAGATCCCTCATCCCCAAAATGTGGAGGCGATTGCTCCTTGTAAATACAGGTCTCAGTTCCTGCAATAAGCAGGCAATTATTGGGAATGAACGGTTTATTCATGATTATTGACTGCTGGGTTAAGGGGTCTTTAGATAGAGGAAGTTAGTCTTAGATGGCTAGTCTACATACAGATATTGGGGGTCATTTACTAAGTTAGGCGTATTTCAGGCACAGCTGTCTTACATTTAGAACTGGTGCTGGATGTGCCAAAGTTATAGATGAGGCCGGCGCCTCTTCATAACGGAGATCCTCTGCCAGTTTAGGGATTCATTAGGATCGGCGTCTAAAACGCCTGTCCTAATAAAGGTGACCCATTGTTTTCGGAAATAAAAATTGTGCCAATCCCGCTGGATGCCATATTACAGAAGTAATGCTTCTAGAGGAGAATGCCTACAGAATACTGCGCCATAGAAAGGCACGTACGTGGCAGATTCTGACTATAGTGCTGCACTGAGCCCATTTACCTCTGTACAGTCTCCACTGTGTACGAGGTCTAAACTAGGGATCATATTGCCACCCAGCTTTCCCAGAAACAGATGCATACTGATTTTTCTCTCTCTCAGGATAAATGTTCTTCAGCAGCATGGAGGTTACTACCTCCCCCAGATGATAGGTTTCCTAATCTGCCTTTGTCCTTGCACTGAGGTCCATGTCCTTTTCTAACTTGTTAATAGTTGCCGAGATAAAACCTAACTGAAAATGGGCGATGAGAAGAGACGATCTCGGATCAGCCGTGCTAAACGCCGCTAAGTGCTTCATACTCCACTGGCATCTTGTAAAAACCAAGCGAGATGATTGTCCTCAATGATTTCTCCTCTGAAGGATGATTTACAAGATGCTGTGTCAGCAGTGATTTATCTATTGACAGCTAAGGATAATAAGAGACGGCCATACTCGCCGCTCGCCCTTCTTCAAATTAACCTACAGACTGCATTAGGCAAATTTGATGGCATAAAAGGATTTTGCCAATTTGTCTGGAAGCAATTCCCCTTTGGTGCTGTACTAAGAGGAGCATTTCATGCCACCGAGCAATTGAAACGACTTTGATAGATAGTGCGGGAGGTGAAAGTATTGTACTGTACATCTATATTATCACTCCAATAAAAAGCCAATTCCCTTAATTGCCGGCCAGAATTAATCTGCAGAGCGGGAGAAAGAACTGCTGCCGCCAGGGAGTGTCCTCTTCACCGCGCGCCTTATAATTTACAATTATGTCCATTCAGTGCCGTTCTCTGCCGCAGTGTATATGATCACAGAGGAATATCTATCTATCTAATTATCTATCTATCTATCTATCTATCTATCTATCCATCTAATTATCTATCTATCTATCTATCTAATTATCTATCTATCTCTAATCTATCTATCTATCCCATATATCTAACTATCTATCTATTTATCTATCTATCTATCTATCTATCTATCTATCTATCTATCTATCTATCTATCTATTATCTATCTATCTATCTATCTATCTATCTATCTATCTATCTATCTATCTAATTATCTATCTATCTATCTATCTATCTAATTATCTATCTATCTATCTATCTATCTAATTATCTATCTATCTATCTATCCATCTAATTATCTATCTATCTATCTATCCATCTAATTATCTAATATCTATCTATCTAATTATCTATCTCATAATATCTATCTATCTCATAATTATCTATCTATCTAATTATCTATCTATCTATCTATCTATCTAATTATCTGTCTATTTAATTATCTATCTATCTATCTATCTATCTATCCCATATCTACCTTCTATCTGTCTATCTATCTATCTGTCTATCTATCTATCTATCTATCTCATTTTCTATCTATCTCAGATCTATCTATCTATCTATCTATCTATCTATCTATCTATCATCAGATATCTATTATCTGTTATTTATCTATCTCATCTATCTAGCCAACTGTATCTATCAAACTATCTCAATGTCTGTCTCTCACACATCTATCTATCTATCTATCTATCTATCTATCTATCTCTATATTTTATCTATCTATCTATCTATCTATCTATCTATCTATCTCTATCTTTTATCTATCTGTCTATCTCATATCTATCTATCTATCTATCTATCTATCTATCTATCTATCTATCTATCTATCCCATATCATCTATCTATCTATCTATCTATCTATCTATCTATCTATTTCTATCTTTTATCTATCTATCTCATATATCTCTCTAGCTAATTATCTGTTTATCTATCTATCTCATTGTCTATCTATCTCAGATCTATCTATCTATCTATCTATCTATCTATCTATCTATCTCTATCTCTATCTATCTATCTATCTATCTATCTATCTATCTATGTATCTATACATCTATCTCAGATCTATCTATCTATCTATTATCTATCTATCTATCTATCATCAGATATCTATTATCTGTTATTTATCTATCTCATCTATCTAGCCAACTGTATCTATCAAACTATCTCAATGTCTGTCTCTCTCACATCTATCTATCTATCTATCTATCTATCTATCTATCTATGTGTTTGACATTTAGCAGACATTTCTCTAATCATGGACGTGTATCATTCAGCAGTGACTGGGATACATTTGCCCATCTTTAGCCTAAGTTTACACTGTCTGCTTTTTAGACAAGATTAGTAGATGAGTAAATCTGCCCCAATTATTATTATGACAATGGGTCATTACTGATGGCCTCATCTGACAAATCGTTCGGTTTCTGGGCTCTGGCCATCTGATAAAATGGTTTCCTCGCTAACTAGATTTTAGGAAAAATCTGATTAATGCTGGCAGAGATGGGGATGATCTGATTTTCCTGCGGCCAAAGCTGCTTCTCCCTTCTCTAATGTCAGGATGGTGCTGACTCAGTCCCAGAGCCACCCAGCTGAGCCGGACTGGTTTCTATGGATATTCAGCCCGGAAACTACTACCAAGTGTGATTATCCAGTAGAGCGCCCCTGCCGACCGTTCCTTACCAGGGGTGTTCATTAGCTGAAGGATGAATTGCCATTGAACTGTGGACAGAGAAGAGGAAAAGTGGTCAAGTACGCTGTTTTCTCATACGGCTCATGAATACAAACCATTCGTTTTTTTACAGGTCTGTATGCGAAACCTTTCATTTCAATGGGTCAGTAAAAAAACGAACTGAAATGACTCCATGTGCATTCCATTTCCGTATTTCCGTTCCACATGTCCTATCCTATTCTTGTTGGTTTTGCGGACAAGGACCAGCATTGTTTCAATGGATCCGCGAAAAAAAAGAATGGATGCAACATGTACGTCATTTGGATGTCATACTTTTTTTTTTGCGGATCCGTGTTTTGCAGACCGCAAAATACATGCGGTAGTGTGCATGAGCCCTTATAGTAATCAGATTTGCAAACATTATTTAAAGGAGTTTTCTCATCTCCAACAATGATGGCATAAGATATATCATCGTCAGATCAGTAATGAGCGGCAGGGGCAATATTCGAATTTGCGATATTTCGCCAATATTCGTTAGAATATTCGTTATATACTCGCGAATATTCGTATTCGAGATTATTCTATTAATTGCGAAAAATCTTGAATGTAATATTCGCATAATGTGAATATTCTAAAACACAAATATATAGCACTATAGAATATAGTGCTCTATATTTGTTTTTTAGAATATTCGCATTACGCGAATATTACATTGGCGATTTTTCGCATAAGAGACAATAAATTAAATAATGAAGAATATCCTAATTCACTACAGACTACAATATTGCAGCCTCTCACATTGGCCCACAAGCAAGAAGCAGGTAGGTATACTAGGTAATGGGTTCAGATGAAAAAACAAAAACGAATATTCGTTTTTACGAATATATATCACTATATTCGAAATATTCGCAAATTCTCGAAGTGCCGATATTCGTTATAAAAATTCGCAATTTGAATATTTGCGCTTAACACTACGTCAAATAGGTGCGAGTCCCACATCAGTGAACCACAATGGGCCTCGAGAGCTATATGCCCTCCATTCACCCCTATGGGATTTCCGACAACAAAATGACCATAAAATCTGAATTTTTAGAAGTCCCATAGCAGTGAATGGAGATCATCCTCACATGTGCGGTCTGATCGCCTTCACTTTGGGGGCCCCGTTCTGGAGATAAGAGTGGGACCTGCCTCTACGTATCTGACTATGATGGCATATCCTGGGCCAACCTCGTTAAGGACAAATAATGACCAATTGTCACAGTAATGTTCCAAAGCAGGGGTGCCCAACCTCTGGCCCTCCAGCTGTTGCAAAACTACAACTCCCAGCTCTCAGCCTACAGAAGGGCATGATGGGAGTTGTAATTTCACAACAGCTGGAGGACCGCAAGTTGAGCATCCATGTTCTAAAGTATACTGAAACAAAATGTCTGCTATAATATATCCCGCTCATGTGATTCCAATAGCGCGAGGTTGTAATTAAGAAGAATTTGCAAGGAAACCACCATATAAATGTTTTATTAATTCTGCGTTAAATGCCAAACATATAAAAAATAACAGTTTCAATAAAAACACCACCTGCTGTGTTGGGGTGGTCTTCTCCATTTTATGCTCCACTTCCAGGATGTTCTGATGCTGCAGGTCTCCTGAGATCCTACAACATTAAACTATTAAATCGAGCGCAGCTACAGTCACCAACTTGGATAGGAAATGTATTAAAGCCACAATTTGGTTTCTTACAGCATTTATAGCATTTTTTTTTACATTCTGAGCAATGAAGAAGCCAGGAAGCATTATACATGTAGAGCAGCTGTGCAGCGCATTATACCTTCAGTGGTAAACAAAAATGTCCATAGTATGGGAACCGGCAGAGGAATTAAAGGGCCCCTCCACCCATCAGCATCCATGTATTATGTCCTGGCCAGGGCTGAGTTAAAGGGGTTTTTCAGTTTTGCAATTTTCATCAATCGACAGTAAACAACCCAAGGTATCACTTGCCAATAGTTATAGTTTATCTGTAACGCCCCATTTTTCTACACTCCACTGCGGTCACGGGACATTTTACTCTGTGTTTGTTCTCTATTCTGATGACATCACGTCTACATTAGAGTCGTTGCAAGGCAGTGGTCTGCTCATTCTCCTTGAAACCGCTGCTGTGTCTTAGGGGGTTTTTCCAGCAGGGCTTCAAGCAGGCTTGGATACTTGACGTTAGAGCTGGACGGGGAAGTAGAAGCAGAGACCTGATGCTACAGACACTCCCCACACATACAAATAGAAACATACTGTATACGTGCAAATAAAAAACATCTTGTTAATATGGGTCAATATGTTTTGCAATATGAATATATTTTTTTCATACTAGGCCACACCTCTAACACACCTAGTCCCCTTAATGCCCCCACATAGTAATTATTCCCCCTTTTACCTGCACATAGTAGTAATTAGGGATGATTGAATCGACTTCGGATGTTTTATCCGAAGTCGATTCGCATTAAACTTAATTTGAATACTGTACGGAGCAAGCTTCATAAATTAATTTCTACTGTAAAAAAACTGTTACCAAACTCGGGATCGGGCCAAGGTATAGTAGCTATGCCAGATATGTTCCCCTTCACAGTAGCTATGCCCAGATATGTGCCCCCTCACAGTAGTAATGCCAGATATGTTCCCCTTCACAGTATTTATGCCCAGATATGTGCCCCCTCACAGTAGTAATGCCAGATATGTTCCCCTTCACAGTAGCTATGCCCAGATATGTGCCCCCTCACAGTAGTAATGCCAGATATGTTCCCCTTCACAGTATTTATGCCCAGATATGTGCCCCCTCACAGTAGTAATGCCAGATATGTTCCCCTTCACAGTAGCTATGCCCAGATATGTGCCCCCTCACAGTAGTAATGCCAGATATGTTCCCCTTCACAGTAGCTATGTCCAGATATGTGCTCCCTCACAGTAGTTATGCCCAGATATGTGCCTTCTTCACAGGAGTTATGCCCAGATATGTGCCCCTTCACAGTATTTATGCCCAGATATGTGCCCCCTCACAGTAGTAATGCCAGATATGTTCCCCTTCACAATAGCTATGCCCAGATATGTGCCCCCTCACAGTAGTAATGCCAGATATGTTCCCCTTCACAGTAGCTATGTCCAGATATGTGCTCCCTCACAGTAGTTATGCCCAGATATGTGCCTTCTTCACAGTAGTTATGCCCAGATATGTGCCCCCTCACAGTAGTTATGTCCAGATATGTGCCCCCTTCCAGTAGTTGTGTCCAGATATGTGCCCCCTCACCATAGTTATGCCCAGATATGTGCCCCCTTCACCGTAGTTATGTCCAGATATGTGCCTCCTTCACAGTAGTTATGCCCAGACATGTGCCCCTTCACAGTAGTTATATCCAGATATGTGCCCCCTTTACAGTAGTTATATCCAGATATGTGCCTCCTTCACAGTAGTTATGCCCAGATATGTGCCCCTCACAGTAGTTATATCCAGATATGTGCCCCCTTCACAGTAGTTAGATCTGGGATCTGGGATGCCCAGATATTTGCCCTCACAGTAGTTATGTCCAGATATGTGCCCCCTTTACAGTAATTATAGCCAGATATGTGCCCCTCACAGTAGTTACTGTATGTCCAGATATGTGCCCCCTCACAGTAGTTATGTCCAGATATGTGCCCCTCACAGTAGTTATGCCCAGATATGTGCCCCTCACAGTAGTTATGTCCAGATATGTGCCCCTCACAGTAGCTATGCCCAGATATTGTCCCCCCTTCACAGTAGCAGTGTGATGTCTGACATTAAATTGTACTGCTGCTGTGGAGCCAGGGCCATATTTAGATTCCACGCTGTCTTAGGCACTTTAGTGCCGACTTTTTTCCCCCACTGAAGTCCATATTTTTTAGATAGCTGACAGTAAAATGCTTCCTAGGCCTTCAGCTATCCCTCAGAACTCCCTCATATGCTTGCACAATTAAAGGGCTGACCTGAAGCATGCACTTGGCAGCTGAAGGCATCTGTGTCGGTCCCAGGTTCATATACGCCTACATTGCTGAAAAAACTGATGTTTTATTATATGCAAACAGGGGCGTTACCATTACTCCTAGAGGCTCCGTTCTTTCTGTAACTGCCGCGCCCTCTGCACTTTGACATGGCCAGTTGTGATTAAATTTTCACTGCCAGGGAGTGGCAGATGCAAAGAAAACGGAGCTTCTATGTGTAACGGCAACACCCCCTGTTGCTCCTAGAGGCTCATTTGCATATATTCAAACATCATTTTTCTCAGCAATGTGGACACATTTGAATATGGAACAAACACAGATGCCTTCAGCTGCCAAATGCACATGTAACAGGTCAGCCAGTGTCATAGGTACAAATCTGCTGGCAGATGCCTTTTAAAGCGGTTGTACAGGTTCAGATCTGACCCTGGACACATCCCCTTCTCCCCCCACTCAGCCCCTCTGACATTTCATGCTCCGATGCTCTCCCCTGGAAAGGGCTGTTTTGTTTAAATTTTTACACTGCTAGATAGAGATTTCAGCCTAGCAGTGTTCCCGGTGCACCAGCACTGATGCACGGCTTTACAGGCTAGGGCAGTGCTAAAGCCTGTCCATTAGTGCCGGTGACATCACCGGGTTCACTGCTAGGCGGAAGCCTCCCCCCCCCATAGTACCCCCAGTCGTAATAGGGCTCCCTACAGTGCACTCAGTAATTATAAGGCCCCCCTATATAGGGCACCCCTAATAGCAATATGGCCAATTTATAAGCCACTTCTATGGTGCCTTCAATAGTGTTAATGCCCCCCACCACTGGCCACAGTATTTATAATGTTCCCTACAGTGTCTCCTGTAATTATAATGCCCCCCGCAGTACCCCCTGTAATTATAATGCCCCCCGCAGTACTCCCTGTAATTATAATGCCCCCCGCAGAACCGCCTGTAACTATAATGCCCCCCACAGAACCCCCTGTAATTATAATGCCTCCCGCAGTACCCCCTGTAATTATAATGACCCTGCAGAACCCCCTGTAACTATAATGCCCCCCACAGAACCCCCTATAATTATAATGCCCTCCGCAGTACCCCCGGTTATTATAATGCCCCCTGTAACTATATTGCCCCCTGCAGAACCCCCTGTCATTATAATGCCCCCCGCCATACCCCATGTAATTATAATGCCTCCTGCAGTGCCCCCTGTAGTTATAATCTTCTCTGTAGTGCCCCCATGCATTGGAGTGTCTGTCCTCTCCCTACAGTCTTCTATACAATACAGTCCCATGTAAATAACATCACTCCTTTCCATCCAGTCTTCTATACCCTGCAGTCCCATGTATATAACATCACTCCTCTCCCACCAGTCTTCTATATAATTCAATCGCATGTAAATAACCTCTCTTCCTTACAGTCTTCTATAACATACAGACCCTTGTAAATAACTTAATTCCCCTCCATTAGCCCCTCTAACATACAGTCCCATGTAAATAATATCACCCCTTGCCATCCAGTTTTCTATAATATCCAGTTCCATGTAAATAAACCTACTTAAAACATAATTTTTAATCAAAACGTTTAAGATAAATCCCACTAGTGGGATTTATCTTAAACGTTTTCATTAAAAGTTATGTTTTTAATAGGTTTACTTTACAGTGATAGAAATGTTCAACCCACCTACTACATTTTATTTAATTACATTGAATTCCCCCCCCCCCCGAATTGTACTCCAAGGTGATCCTGTTGGTAGAGGAAGGTAGTGAAGAAAATAATAAAATAAGTAAAAACAAAACACCTTTACTGGCACTGGGATGGGCCCCTTCCTCTTTGGGCCCCTGTGCAGCTGAACCAGCTACACAGGCAGTATGTCTGCCCCTGACCTGGTAAACGATTGTTTCACAGATACTGCCATACATATACATACATATTTTAGTTCCTACTAATTATTTCGTCATGAAGCTCATTTTTTGTAAGTGAATGCAATGACGGGGATCGTCGATTGCTCCGCCTCAGTCGTTGAACCCCTCAGATGCCGCGTTCCTCACTGATCGCGGCATCTCAGATCAATATTAAAGAATTTTAGGGGTTGTTCATAAAAAATAAAAATAACATCATACCTAGCTCGTCTATTTGAGCTCGAAGAGGCCACTGCAGTTATCTTGCTTGAAGATCCAGAGCAAAATCTTGCACGGCGCATGATGACGGCATCACATCGGCCAGCGCGGTGATGTCATACATCACCGCGCACGAGATTTTGAGAAGGATCTTCAAGCAAGATGGCTGCAGTAGCCTCTTTGCACTAAAATGCATTTATTTTTTTTATTTTTACCGCCATTTCAGGGAAAATCGATTCATTACCACAAGGAAATTCAGCTTTTCGGGGAATCAAATTTTCCTTGAAATTCGGATCGAAGTCCACTTCGTGAATTTTGATTAGCTCAACACTAATCATTTTGATTAAAAATGGGGTCGGAGTGGGTTACAGTAAAAAAACATCATTGCTCACTTTATCAATCCCCTGCCGCTGAGGTTGGCCACTGCTCTGGTCTGCACTCCTCTCTACTTCCTGGTCTGAAATGGCTTGAACCGCTGCTCAGACAATCAATGGGCACAGAGCTGACCGCTTCAGCCAGTAATTGGCTAAACAGGAGGTAAACCCCATTTCCTGTGTGTTGAACCTGAGACCAGGAAGTGGAGAGGTGCAGGGACTGGAGCAGCCGCTGAACAGCAATGGCATCAGTCAGGTGAGTAATGGAGGATTTGTTACTTTAACTCACTCCGACCCCATTTTTGAATAAAATAATGACCCTGGAATACTACTTTAAGTTTCATGATTACTCACTGATATCATGCATTTGCATACACATATAAGAAGGTAATGGTCTTTCTAGCACCCTGTTATTTTAACCTACTTCACAAAAACAAAGAGATATGACTTGGCCTGAAGTTAATCAACTATTCCTATCCGCTTTCACCTGATTCCATCTCCATATTATCGCATCTGACCGATGACGTCAGCGGATAACTGCGACAAACTCTACAGTATTGTTATTTCCCAAGACACTGAGTCACCGGAGGATATTCTGTAGAGATGGATTATGAAATAGATTAAAGAGACCTCATTCTACCCTGGAGAGGTCTATTCATATTGTGACCTTAAATGTATCATGGCTTCCTACATTGGATATTGGACTAAAAATACTCCCCCGACAGCTGGACTGAACTTGTCCCTGACAGAGGAAACAGCGCAGGGGCTTAAAGCAAAGAGGCCATATTAAACAAGAATAGCATCTTCCCCTTTCTTGCCAAAGATAGTAAAATTAACATGCAGCTGGCTCCTCTGATAAATGGATTCGGTTAGGTCACTGAGGGGATGCATGTGACACTAAGTGATTTACAGTCCCTTTACCTTAATGAAATTGTTTCAGCGAGATGACGCTGAGAGCTTCTAATGGATGGCTTTACTTGAAGTAATGAAATTGCATTCCTTTGGCATTTAATATAAGGTGCAGTTATTATTTACTAGAGCTTCTCCAGAGCTACTGTTGCTATCCCGAGCAGCAGCAGCAGCAGCAGAAGGGCTTCAGCTCTGTGCATGGTGAAGAGCCTCTAGCTAGGGAGGCCTAGCTCTGTGCATCATATGCGGTTGCTTGAGTCTTAAGTCGATCCCTCTTCCTCTGTTCACAGGCAACTGGATTTTAACCAGATCAGCTGCATCGAAGATGGAGCCTTCAGAGCCCTGCGCGACCTGGAAGTGCTGTAAGTACATCTTATATCTTGGGATCAGTAGAAGAAGCAGCGTCTGTGTATGAGCTTGTCTGTATGTGCTGTACTACAGTGTCTGGGAAGTCAATCCCTGCTCGGTATCATCACATTGTTACCTTGTATCTATTTCTATATAATGTTTTGCTTTGGTATTATAAATATTTTGTTTAATAGGCAAATATGTTTCATTGCATAACGTTCGAATCTCTATACAAAAAAAATAAGAGTGAAAAAGGAACAAAAATAAATGGAGAGAAGGCAAAAAACACAAAGAAACAACATAAAATAACATAAAACATGTCTCTTGGTTGCTTCCATATTTAAAATTGTACCACTTCTCCTAAGGATAAATCATTTACCACGTTACTCTGCCTCCCTTGCTTATATAGCTCCAACATAGTCTGTTACGCTTTAAATACCGTATATTGTCATCACTCACTGTCCCCAGTGGAGCTCTCAATCTGAGTTCCCTATTCATTACGTCTTTGCAGTGTGGGAGGAAACCCACGTGAACACAGGGAGGACATAAAAACGGCATACAGATGTCATAGGTTGGATGTAAACCTGGGACCACTGTGCTGCAAGGCACCTGCTAACCACTGGGCCACCCCCTCCAATTACTCTAGTATTAAATCTAACTCCATCCAACTTACTGACCTTTTTAATTTAGAGAAGCATTGCCTATAATTTCTTGTATATATTGGTAAAGTATAGATAAAGATGCTACTATATTATAGCAATAATATACTGGGGGGGGGGATCATGTATTGAAGCGGTCTTTTGTACAGTACGATTGTCTGCATTATTACAGAAATGTGTCGCCTCAGACTTAGAGGAAAGATCTGTCCAGTCTATGTATATATACTATCATATTGCGTCAGCCTAGCCACGCCTGAAAGAGCTGGGGGAGGGAATGCCGCAATGGCGTACATTGCAGATGCCTCATATGCGCCATCTTTTATAATGCAGAGATTGGTGCGCTACACCCATAGCATTGATCGCTTACATTTTCCTTTCTGTCTGTTTCATCTGTCCATCGCTCTTAGTTTTTGGTACAGTATATCTGTCTGTACAATCTTTTATAGGATTTTAGATCAGTGCATTCACTATATTAGTAAAACATGATATGGATATTTTTTAACTTTTATAAAAAGCGGCCGGCAGAGTCGGGACATGTCATAATTCATTCATTTAGAAGGCAACATAGACCTACCCCATGCGGATAAGAGACAGTTATGAATTTTTTTATGCTGTACTAACAAACCCAAAGAATTCATGAAAAGTAGCCCTATATAGTCAGAGAACGTAGTAAATATTACAACTTTTCATAACCAGACACTACATATAAATTGCTGACCAGTTCACAACATGAAAGTGTGGCCAAACTCACGTATTCTTCCCTATTCGTGTGACCTCTATCATGTGATCACTCTAAGCGTTGGATTTATGATATTCCAATTTCATTTGTTTAAGGTAGTGGTTAGCGTGAACCAAGGAAAATTAGTTTACCGAAATATCACATGCCGTGCACTGCCCATTGTTTATATAGTAATTCAGCCTAATGAGTGGAAATTTAACTCTACTACATATAGATCGATCAGTTGGTCAGTCTGTCTATCTGTCTATCTATCTATCTATCTATCTATCTATCTATCTGTCTATCTATCATTTCAGAAGAAAGCAGCACAGCTCCAAATTGGCGGGTGCTATCAATCCAGGACTCAAGGACAATGCCCTGCTAATTATATTAAAAAGAAACTGAGGCAGCACTCCAAATGGTGAAAGCATTAGGTTCTTTTTCTTCACCCATGAAATGTTTCAGCCCTGATCAATGGGGTCTTTCTCAATATGGCTCGAGAAGGGCCCCATTGAGCAAGGCTTCAACATTTCATGGGTGAATAAAAGGAATCTCTAATGTTTTTCACCACCATTTGGAATGCTGCCTCTTTTTTTTGATTATCTATCTATCTATCTATCTATCATCTATCTATCTATCTATCTATCTATCTATCTATCATCTTTCTTATCTATCTATCTGTGCCTGTCTGTATGTCTGTGCTGCAATACACAACCATACACATTAGCGTACGACTGATATAGCGGATACTGGCTAAATAGATGGCAATCAAGAGCAACGCGTGTACCATTCACATGCCCACACCAAAGGTCGCTCGCACTTTTATGAATACAATCTTGCAAACATATGCAGAATAAAGAAAGTTCTGTTTTGAAAGTCAAAATTAAATCTGAAATTTGCTTTTTGCTGCAAAGTAACAGTATCTGCAATAGTACGGCTTTAAAAATTATTTCATAAACTACGCATACAGCCTTTTATGTTAAGAAAAATACGTTCCAAGGTTTCGCTAAATTAAACCGGCACAAAGAGGTTTCCAAAGCTCACATAAAACCATCATGAGTTATGACTTATTTCAAGATTTATTTGCAAATTTCATAGTCCTGTATGCTTCATATTGTATCTCAGATTGCCGAAAACCTGGTTTGTTTTACACTGCACATGCAGTCTATCCATGTAAGTCTCTTGAGTAAAATCCCATTATGACCTTACTGAACTTTTTTTTTTTCATTTTTAAAATGAAGAAAATTACATTATTTAGACAATATTCATTTAGACAACAAAACACAATAATATTAAAAAACATAAAAACTCTCTGCAAGATATTGCCTCACAACTGTCCAATTAGGTGTGGAAGAATAAGATAGTTTTCTCACCTTTTACTGACATGTTAGAGTTGCGTTGAACTTCCAAATTTCAGTTTATCTCCTCAGTTTTGAAGGTTCTGGCTAGGGTACTCATATAATGGAAAAGATGCCTACTGGATGTGATCAATTTGACAAATTGATGTTCTTTCTATTCTTAAATGCACTTCTCTAAAAAGGGTGAATGTAAAAGATAAAATAAAAATTAAATAAAATTATGTTTTCTAGATTTGATCATACTAAAATCTTATTTATAGTGTCCACTAACTTATTGTTGCCTAACTGGGAAGTCATATGTTTTCTCTGAGTCCTCATACATTATATGACTGAATTATATAACCAAACTAACTGCCACTAGGGTCAAAACCATAACAAGGATATTTTTTGTTAATTAGGCCTTATACCACCTGTCATACTAGAACTTGGAAGAAAGAGTTGTGACTATTGAGGAAATTTCTAAAAAAGAAATGTTTTGGATCCGGTTTGGACTCAATTCCATTCTACCTACATCAAATCTCCCCGAAAAGTTGTGCTCAAGATTCTGGTCTTTCTGATCTCTCTCTATCTCTCTCTCTCTCTTTCTTTCTCTCTGTCTCTCTTTCTCTGCAAAAATTTGAGTCAAAACACAAGACATTCTAGTTCTATAGAATCTGAAGTTTTTCAAAAAATTGGTCTATACACTCAATTCTTTCATCTCTAGTTGGGACCTTTTTGTTGCCCATCTTGGTATGAGCTACATGCTCATGGAATAGCCTTTGTCTAAAAGCTCAGCAGTGAGCATTACAGCCAGTATTGGCTTGTCTCGGCCATATGGAGTTTATATGTCTTCCTATGTCTGTGTGGGGTTTCTCTAGATTTTCCAATTTCTTCCCACACTCCAAAAACATACTGACAAATTATCTTCATTTCTAGGACATTGTGTTGGCCAAGTTAGATTAGGGACCCCATTACTGGCAGGGACGGATAAGAGTGATGTCAATTTCTGTACAGCACTTTGTAATATTTTGGAATTGTATTAGAAAAAGAAATATAAAATTGCTACGAGTGAGGAAAATGAGGGCCAAAAACATTTGCAGGATTCTTAGCAAGAAATAGATGTTAAGTAGTTATAGTATAAATTATGTGGCTGGGGTATAGATCATATAAAATATAAAATTACTAAATTACAGAATGACTGTCAAGGACAAAAATCTGTCTATATGTTAGACCAATGTTGACTTAAAGTATAAACTTGGAAATTTATTGGCTTTTACCACTATAATCTTATTCAAGTCATATTCTACTGCAGCACGCTTGTGGTAAAATGGCTGCCATAACTTTAAGTTAGACAAAAAAAAATTGAAATAAATACAAAAACCCATTTCCTCTCACACCGTTATGTTATTATGATTGTTAATTTGTATTTTTTTAAGACCTAATTTAATTTAAAATTTTACCTGAATTTTGTAGTACGGTGATGATAAATTTTGATAAAATCACCATGGATCAAGAAACTGTTTTAAATATTTGTCAGACTTTGACTTGAAAAATTACTGCAGCATATAGTGGGTGGATTTATGTGCCCGCACCCCCGCCCACTGCGACTCATAAAAATCTGCTGACGTTAGTGGGAGGGACATGTTTAAGGAGTGGAGGACTGGAATAGTCTACAAATTTTAAGGGCGAGTCCACCCTTGATAAGCGGAAGACACACTCACGCTCTCCCTGCACAATGCGCATTTCTGCCTGTGTGACAAGGTCCGCCACTGAAGCGCCTCTATACATTGCTTACCTGCAAAGAAGCGGAAATATGATTACTCAAATCAAAGGCAAGTGTTTGAGGATTACTGAGACATATAATTATATTTTGCTTAATTTTATTTTCTCTTGCTGTTACTTCTATAGGAGTATGCTAGTTTTTTAATTTGATAAATGAGGTTGTTCAATTTTGACTGAAAATGTTAGAAGATTGTAGCGCAGTTCATTTAAATTTTTGGGAATTTCAATACAAAATACTAGCTTTTCTGATTTGAATTTTTACAATTTTTATTCATTTTAATCTGATCTTTTCAATAGAACAGAGATAAATGTATTGTATTACAATGAATGAAAATGCTTTCATTTTTTATCCAATTAATCCAAAAATGTCTATTAATATTAGTTTCTTTTTTCTTAACCACCTGTAATATATCCTAAGGAATTGTTAATGCATTAGAGCATATCTTTGTGTAAGAAATTCTTGGCAATCATACATTTTAATGAACGTTAGCTCTCTTATCCTAACTGCCTGTGATATGTCCTTCGACATAACATCACAATTTGGAGTAAGAACGGTTATCATAGATAGCGGCTTTTGTGTTAGAAGTTGCGGTAATATATCTTGACCCTGTTTTGACTTATCATTCCCAAAATGCATCTCATTTTTGAGTGCTTTGATGGTGCTCTGTTACTAAGCACTGTATTAATTGGGCTGCATAACTACAGTTTTCATTAGCAGCACATTAAGTAAGTAGAAAAAGCCCATGGGGAATGCAGTGCAGACTTTCAAATACTTTAGGTTAATCCAATGATATATTTTTTTAGGGTTGGCTGCAATTAATGTGGCTATTGTGCACAATTACCCAATGCTGGGGAAACATATTGAAGAGATTTTTCGAGCACTAAACTTTAAGCTATCAAAAAATAAAATACAAATATTACAAATTTGCTGTTTCTTTCCTTGATCTAACTTCACCCTTTTCATATTTTACAGCACCCTCAACAATAACAACATCACTCGACTTTCAGTGGCGAGCTTCAACCACATGCCAAAACTTCGAATTTTGTAAGTAAGATTGTTATTAATGGATCTCTAGTGTGTGTTGTGTATTTTCCTGTATCAAGTTTATCATGCTGCTGTAAAGGAAATTAAAATTTAGTGCAGGAAATTTTTTTACAACTACTGTATCTCTAGTGCATTGAATGGCTAAAATTCAAAAATATGTTCTCTATTTTTTTTTACTAGTAAATTACCTTTTTATTAATTATGTTGATTCATCTTTTTTCCCCATAACAATGCCGAGTAGGTAGTTAGCTACAAAAAAATGCAAGATAACAAAATGAGTGCAAAAACAAATGATGAAAAAATAAAAAATATGACATTTTGTAGAACAAATAGAAGATTATGCGTAAAATTTCTCGATCTCAAGTTCCCTTTCTCTTATTTGGCTCATCTGTAGAATAAGCCTTGAAAAATAATCTTAGATTGTTTCCATCATTTAAAACTTTTTTTGCTAAGTCTTCTAGTTCTGTCATTGACATCTTTGAAGAAATGTACTTTCCAATTAAATAAGTAAAGACTGCCTTGACATATTAGGCAGGTCACATTTCATTTAGAAACACAAACTTCGATTGGCTGTCACATATGATAAATTGGTAAATCTTAGTCTTTTATTACAGACCTAATTAAAAGTGAAATGGCTATGTGACAAACTCTGTTACATGAAGTTAGCCAATAGAGATGGAGTTGTACGTTTCAATGTCCGTTACGGATATTTTAGTCAGGGTTATGTTTTTTAAAGGAAAAAATTAAAAATTGAGTGGTCAAATGTCAGGGTGATTCTTCATTTTGTGGAATTTTCAAATAGTTAGCTATTTATCCTTAAAAGGGTTGTCTCACATTAGCAATAGGCATTTATCATGTAGAGAAAGTTAATACAAGGCATTTACTAATGTATTGTGATTGTCCATATTGTCTCCTTTGCTGGCTTGAATCATTTGTCCACCGCATTATACACTGCTCGTTTCCATTGGTTACAGCCACCGCTGCGGTGTAGATATGAGGGAATGAATGCTGCTGTGCATGCTTGCCTATGTGCGCTGCCACGGTCCTGGCCACCAGTGATACCAGAGCTTTTCCCTATAATGTGCAAGCACGTCCACGCTCGCTGCTGGATTGCAGGGTGGTCGTAACCACTGAAAACCAGCAGTGTATAATGTGATGGAAAAAATGAATAAAGCCAGCAAAGGAGGCAATATCATAATACATTAGTGCCTTGTATTCACTTTCTCTACATGATAAATCGCAATTGCTGAACTGAGACAACCCCTTTAAGATCATTAATTTGACAGTCTTGATCTTAGCATCCATAAGGCTGAAGATTGTTGAAATGTTAAATATTACAAAGTCGGAATACGGAAGGAAGAGTATTATAAATCATTCTCATTCTCTTTGGAGAATGTTGAAATATTAAATATTTCATAATCAGAATATAGAATATGTAAATTTTTCCAATTTAAGAGAAACTACTGTAAAACTTTGCCTTAACGTTGTCTTAATTTGTAAATGTAATTTTCCCCTTGGAATTTGGCCATGATCTTGTGCCCATCTCGAAATAGCAAATGTCTTTGTGTCGCCACTTACATCCTTTAATTTCAACCGCCGTATTGAGCGTAGACCCCGATGGGCTAAAAGCAACTAATCCCCTTTTCTTTGATTAAACAAAAAGAGAGGAAATCAGAAAAAGGATACAAGGGGATGTTTTATATTGAATTATTTTTCTGCCTTGTTCAGTAGAAAATGAATGTGACCTGTTAAAAGGATTTTGCAGCCAGTTTCTATAGAGACTAATAAAGCAAGACTTAGTGATATTTCTAATTGGGAGCCAAATCTTTTATGGGTCTTTTTTCACTCTTGCTGTCAGTACGCTGCCCCTATAGAGCAATTTACTTGAGACTTGTTTAGTCTTTTCTTTTTTCTCTTTCTTTAACCCTGCTTTTGTTCAGCTATTTAGCTACAGAATCTGCAACTAGTTTGAAACCTTAGTAGATTTTCTTTACTGACTGTAAAGAAATGACAAAACTAGACACACTGCATTTTTTAATGTTGGCAAACACAGCCCTGTTTCTTATTACTTTTCTAGGGATTTGCTATAGATTTCTTTACTAAATTCTACTTACAAATAAAATGCATATTTTTGGTTTATTCAATGTTTTTGTTCTAGAACATTGTAAGAATTTTTGCTTTAATATATTTTTGAATTGTATTTTTTTGTTTCCCACAGTCGACTTCATTCCAATAACCTATATTGTGATTGTAACCTGGCCTGGTTATCTGACTGGTTACGACAGAGATCCCGCGTTGGCTTGTACACGCAGTGCATGGGACCCACTCACCTGAGAGGACACAATGTTGCTGAAGTTCAGAAGCGAGAATTCATATGCAATGGTAAGGCTGGAAGGAATGGTTATGGTTTATGTTACAAATTCAATTTCAAAAATTGGTCACTGGTTATTTTGAGATGTAATAATCTGCCAAACCGTAACTTAATAAATTAGACTTTCAAGTACATATCAATTATATACTATAAAGAAATATCATAAATATAATTAATTTAAACATTATGACCATGTAAAACTTTGATACAGGAATTTTCAAAAATTCCACACTTTTTGCAAATTTGTAAAATGTGTAGGAAATTAAAATCTTGATCTCTATTTTTGCATTTCATACTACTCATACACAAAGCATAAAGGCAGCGTATGGCCATTGTAAAGACATACAAGACAGTTGGGTTTGTGGTTGTCAAAACATGATCTACAAGAACATTCCACCCAGTATTCATATAATAGAGTCTACAAAAACAAAAACAAAAAATCCCAATTGACTGTTTTTTCTCTGTTTATTTTCCTTGTACATATCTTTCAGATGAGGATGAAGGCAAGTCTCTCTTTCTTACTTAAATCCTCTTTCATCTAGCATTTCCATAGCAAGGGTGCACTTGGCTTTGTGTAAATGCAAAATAATATTTTTAGCTTTCCGATAATCCGTATTTGAAAACTTTCAGCATCAGAGAGAGAATTTCTTGTATAGTCCCTGTACAATAATGTGAATGATCTATTTCTTCTGCAGGTCAGCAGTCGTTCATGGCGTCCTCCTGTAGTGTCCTGCACTGTCCAGCTGCTTGTACCTGCAGTAATAATGTTGTGGACTGTCGAGGAAAAGGCTTAACTGAGATTCCGACCAACCTCCCTGAGACTATAACAGAAATGTAAGGTTTTCACTTGTATCCCTTGTGTACAGTGAATTTTTTAATACTTTTATTGAGGTATATGATGATGCTTGTCTAGTAAGTGTAGTTCTATCCTATTTTTACATTTCAGTAACACATCCACTACAAGACTCATCAAAACATATAGCGTGTGTGCTTTAGGCCAGCCCAATATATAAGAAGGACTTCTGATATCCATTACACTTAGTGGGTGCTTATGGATGTCAATGGACGCCATGTAATATTTGAAATTGAATATTGAACTTTATAGCTGATCAAGGGCACACCTCACAGCAGTAAGATAGCCTTGTGAATAACTTATAGCGAAAGGACCCACACAGTGAAAACAGGTTTCGAAACTGGACAGCCCCTCTAGTTATGCAAATAGACATATATAGTCAGAACCACGTTGGTACACACCACAAATGAAGTCCATGAGGCTATTATAGAGCCCCTGAAGAGATGGGGCCCATTTCAGGTTAGTCTTGTGTTCAATTGAATAAGTGGTGAGAACTAAATGTACTAAAGACATGAAAATTATTAACCTGTGTGTTGTGATGGTGTCAAGCAGCACCTAAAAGCCACCTCATGTTTATCTTTGGTGTGCGCCTCTGTTCTCTGTGTATGTCACTGGTTAAAATATTCATTCATTTAGCAAAATGAATAATATAATTGACAATTCAGAAATACCCTACATAGATGACATACCAAATTAGACAAGGCGTTTTTCTCAGGGAAAAGGTTGCTTACCTGAATGAAGCCACTCATTGACTCATTTTGATAGACCTGGGCAACCAGTTCAAGACTAGGCCATTTACCCCCCTTCCTGACCAGACATATTTTTTGGGGGGTTTTTAGTCTGTTTGTTTTTTAGCACATGTGCTTGAAAACTTTTTGTGCTTTTTTTTGTTGATATTGTATATGGGACATTATGTTTCTATAAATTTTTTAGCATTCATTTGTTTATATTTCTTATTTGGGAAAAGGAATAAAAAGGGGAAAATAGTCTGTTTTTCACATACCGTAGTTTCACATGCTTTCTTAGCATAACGTGCAGGTAAAATTCTTGTTAATATTATGTCTCCTTCCGTAACTGTTGTTTTTTATGTATTATCTTTGATTAGCGGCATTGCCTATTCATGATCGCTATACACAGTGCTCATGGAGCACCATGTCTATAGTGCTGGGTAGATCAGGAACAGTAAAAAACCATCTCTACCTTCTCTATGGAGAGCCATGCTGTCACTGACAGTGAACCCTCTGTTCCCTCAGCTGCCATCTCTGTAAGGATGTTCAGAAACATTCTTTCAGAGGTAATTGTGGACCTCCCAGAAGTTTATGGTCAATGAACGGTCCACAAATGGTTAAAGCTTTTACTTTGCATTTGTATTAGCATTGCCTAAATGGCGCCATACACATCATAGAAGGAGAATAGTGATAATGACAGTGGTGTCACATCCATCATATGACTGTCACCATCGGCACCAGACAGACCTCCGTCATGATGTCATGCTGCCATTTTCGAGCCTCAAATGCAAAGTTGTCCCAACTCTCTCAAATGGCAGAAGAACTAAAGATTGGACATGTTGAACTCCTTTGTGCTCAAGGGAGATAAGGCACTGCCAGAATTTTCTGTCTGAAGCTTATTTCCCTCTCCCTATTGAGAACACGTATATACTTGTCCGAGCCCAGCTTAGCATGCATTTGTATGAGGATCAGGTGGAATAGATGTCCACCAAATGAGCATTCGCCCAACAGCTACAGTAAAGTATATCTGCACCTTCAAACCTAAGGTAAAAAAAATATGGCAGGGGATATATACCAAAATATATACCAAAACCTTAATGAAATATTAATAACATAGTATTATTTTTCAAAAAGTGTACTGTACCTCAAATCAGTTTAGACCTCACGACATAACCTGACTGTACAGTGATAGTGTAAGGAGCTGGTGCAGATGCAAGATGCTACACAATTGAGATTGTCTCTTGCACAAAGAGTGTGATATCGCCACGTGTTTTTGGCTATACACAGGCAATCTAGAGGTTAAAATGTATTTGTTAAGCAAAAGCAAGGAGACCATAGATGTCAACCAAAGATCACTGTTGGTTCAATTTCCTTTCCTGCTTTAAATTATGCTGCCCAGATGGTGCATCCTCTAGTTTCCAGCAAGGGCTGTGAAGAGCTTTTATTAAAGTTTCTTTGATTTACCTGCTTAGTAGTCAAGTGAATTTATATGGACAAAGCAAAGCCTGGAGCATTATGTCTGCAGAGAGATGGAAGATCAGGAGTCACAAGTGGATGTTCTGAATTTTTAATAGTGTAGCCTTTGAGCTGTACACCTCAATGCATCGATGTATCTAAACCAAGGCATCGCTTATCATTCATCACTTATTGATCTCCTTTATACTTTGTGCAGTGTGATACATGGGGAGTCCATGTCGTTTTTAATGTGAATTACCAAAACTGCTCTCCCTCTATCCTTTCTTCTATGCAAGTCTCTGTATTTTCTGTCCCTTCCTATTGCTTGTCATCTCGAAGGGATTACTTCCAAATACGAAAGGGTTCCTTCCCATTTTAGGGCAAATTTACCAGATATGGTTACTCTCTCAGAGTTTGTCCTCATGAAACGTAAATTCCTCGGCGAGGAGAATCCGCAACTTAATTTGTCAGCAGGTCAATTTCCGCTGCAGATATTTTTCTGCAATTCTTGGATGAGACTTGATAGAATGTCATCTACTCGCTTGGCTCTGTAATACTCTGTGAATTTTCCACAAAAAAATGGAAAATTTGCATTATATCTGCCATGTGTGAACACACCCATTACTGTCTTTTTCATTTCTCGTTAGCCTTGTTATACAGGAGTTGTAGTCACTTCATCCCTGTCTTGTGTCTAGACTTGTCCATACAACACCCTTCCGCTCGCTTGAATTAAAAAGTAGAAATCCAGCCTTACATTCCTTTTATTGTATCTAATATAGAGTACTTATGTTAACTGCGGCAGACTAGCAAATATAAGAATATGAAAAACCATAAAAAATCCAATCCCAACATATTTCACTCAACAAAGAAATCCTAGATGGATAATATCATATTATATATTTCTTCTTGCTCCCCGTGTAATCGACATATCCTAGTGTTCAGAATACCTTGTCAGGACAATGATGTATGACGTCTAATAAAATTCTTGTCATACTGGTTTTTATATCTGCTTTCATATGGTGCAGAGGATAGCTCAGACATACACAGATTTTAAATGATCTAAAACCGAACAGCACTACAATAACACAATGCAACTTTAACTATAATACACAAAATAATAATTTGGCTTTAATAAGAATTTTGTGTTGTTTCATCATATTTTCAGGTCTAAATATAACCTTCCTCTCAGTGTAGGTAATTAACCAAGGACATAGGCTGTCACTTGTGTATTACAGCCTAATAATGTACAACAGGTGGGGGTCTTACCTCTGAGGCCTCCACAATTGGAGACTCC
The DNA here is from genome assembly GCA_033119425.1 of Bufotes viridis. Lineage (NCBI taxonomy): Eukaryota > Metazoa > Chordata > Amphibia > Anura > Bufonidae > Bufotes > Bufotes viridis. Next base: position 560,303,994 of record CM065589.1, on the reverse strand, counting down.
TGAGTCTGACCCCTATTTCACCAGGCGGGATGCTTCTTCCAAGTGGAGCATTAACAAGGTATTCTCTTCTTGTAAAGTGATGGAATATCGCTAGGATTTACCATTAATTTAGGAATGTGGGGGTATGAACTCTGAGATCCGACGAATCTTTAAAATTGAGAAGTCATAGCTCTGTTTTTTCCTGGAGCGGAGGTGAGCATCCATCTGGTCTAGTAAATGGCCCCATGCTACAGTTCCCTTCACAGTTGTTTGGCTGAGAGCGCTGTTGAGCAGGAAAAACGTTGAAAGGGATGCAGCACTAAATCAGTGCTGTGGCATTTTTATTCTAAGGTTTGAGGCCCCCAACAATCATAAAGTGTTGGCATAAATTAGGATTTACTATCACTTTACAAATTGAGAACACCCTTGTAATGGACAAGTCACCAGACATGTTCATGGCTCTGTCCAATAAAGTCTTTGGGAGTTAAAGATGTTTTTCAATACATAACTAACATCCAGACAGACCATGAATATTTGATAAGTAAGCAGTCCAACCCCTGTCGATTAACAGAAGGAAGGAGATGCAGCACTTCAGTGAGCCCATACCCTCTTTGTTTTTTTACAAATGCACAGCATCCTGCATACAAATGTAGCTGTGCCTAGTACTAAAGGTTTATCCTTCGGATAGGCCATCGATGTTTAATTGGTAAGGTCAAAGCCTATGGGCTCCCAATCAAAAGAATGAAGAAGAAGCAGTTCTCCAGCGAACTCACATCCTCTTTTGCTACGGGCACAATGCACATTACACATGAATGTGGCTGTACCTGGTACAGCAGCTCGATAGGTAAGCCATCGATATTGAAAGATAAGCCATCAATGTTATTGGCTTGACTCTACCAATCAAATGTGTATGGTATATCCTGTGGACCCTGCCGAACCCCTTCCCAAAAAAATCACAAAATTTTCTGCAACCATGTGCTAAACCTTGCAACTTTTTACCACCAGTTTTCTGGCGTACAGGGGTCAATAAATGTCCCCCTATGTCCTTTTCTCTGACAGCTGTTATTGCCTTCCATTATAAAAGTAAAGTTGGAATATAAAAAAGAGCTTTCTGAACCCATTTTGCAGCCTTGTACGGGTAACATTTTGAATCACTGTTATGTCTGTTTTTTGACAGCTCTGGTCATGTCTCACTTAATGCAAAGCTTTATGTTTCATTGGATGATTATATTATTTATGTGTAGGCTTCAGTTTAATACCAGGTCATATACAATGGTACTTTTCCTGAATTGTGCATTTCTGACAGATAGTTTTAAGGCTAGAACACACAGTGCTTTCACGCCTTGGCTTCTTCTGAAAAGGGATGAAAGGTGTCACTTGCAGCAGGCTTCAAGGATGATGAGCCTTGGCTCTGCTGTTATACGATCACTAAGATAGTCATGTCATGATTATAGAGCTATATCCTTGGAAATAATAGCCATCATTCTCTTCCCTTTGTACTTTATTCTGCTCCACGGAGTTTGAAGCCTGAAGGTGTAACCCGTCTGTCATCTACTGAAGGGCTCTCACTTGTGACATGTTCTCACAGAGCCACTTCTAACCCCTTTATTTTGTTTATCTCGTATATCACTTTGAACCCATTTGTTGTATAATTGGACACGCTATTCTGTCATTTATAATATCTGAGTTCCATATTATCATCTTCACCCTCTGCCATTTCTAGGGATTCATGGCCTATTTGAAATCTACTTGGATTAGGATCTTATTTGATTTCTTTTAATTTTTTTAGCATCTATTTCTCTCTCTTTATTTTCATTACTTTTAATCACAACCTCATTTGATTGTAGAGAAAGTAATTGTCAGGTTCAAGAACATTGCACCTTTTTGCTGGGATTAACAATATGGTGGCCTCTGGCTCTAATGTTGGTTTTCTCATATATGATGCTTTTATACATACCTTTATTTACTGCTACTTAAGCTTTCATACACTAGTTGGTGGGCACCCCATCTTATTTTACTATGGGGCCCTATGAATTATAGTTCTGCCCTTTTATAATACCCATGTTAGACTGGTCATAATCACACATCTATGGTGGGGGCTCTGGCTGTTGCATCCAGAATATGGATTTCTAAATATGGGCATCTAAAAAAGGCCTTATGTAGCGTTACATATTTGGTGCCTTGGTGTACAATATAACATCATGCAGCCAAATATCTAGCATAAAATATTCAAAGCGTATCCCAAAACATTCATCATTTTCACTTCCCTGCTTGGTATTCAGGAGGATTTCATCAAGGGAAGAACCTGTTTCATGACTTCATTTCTTCCGACAGTGCACACTACTTATCAGGCCTTGATCAAGATCTTCTCTAAAAAACATTCCAGATAATGTTTACATCACAGGCTATGCATGTATACATCAAGTGCTGTAGGATTAATACATCTCTTCCTACAGCTGTTCAGATTAATACAAGGCTGGCAGATATCCAGTACAGAGCTCAGCGCCTCACAAATCATCTTTAAGAACCACAGTTCCTTTTTTGTTTTCTTGAAACCAACCATGAAACACGATCTGTTTCAGCCTCTTCATTCCCATGAATATTTAGAAATGGCACCCAGATGAAGACTGAGCAAATATTCAGAGATACGATTCCTAAAAAAAAATATTATTTTTTTTTTCAATTCTACGAATAAGGTATACCAAGGGTATATGATTTCTCTTCTAGTCCATCATTCATCTCAGTAAAAGACTGGAGGCTATCAAAGGACAATAAGTTCTGAAAAAATTGTGCAAAACCGATGAAATCCAACCAATTGAAATCTCAGATCTGAATGTTAAAAATGTCTTGAACTTCTTAACTCAGCTATAATGTAATTGTGACATGTATATGTGAATTTAAGGAACAGGGAAGGCATTAGGGAGGCATCATCATGAAGACTTGGTGATATGTTCTATGAGGAACTGAGTTACATTGAAACAATTCCTTATCCCATGAGTTTAAAGCTTTTCTTAAGTTCTAAAGAGTTATGTTCTCAACATTCTTTTCCTCTGCAGGAGACTAGAACAAAACGCAATCAAGGTCATACCTCCGGGGGCTTTCTCACCATATAAAAAGCTGAGGAGAATGTAAGTAATAATTCCAAATTGGAACCTTAATGATGGTCACACGCATCCAAAAATATTCCTTGCGAGCTCTTCACAGATGGTTGATCGGCAAATATTATGGTTAGAATGCTAGAGACGTGGGTCTTCTTCTTCTGTTAATCATCTGTAACGTTAGTTTATAGGCATTTAATACCTAACTGTTATTTATTAAGCCAGCTCTGCCTACATGTTGTCATAAATTAATCCTGTAATAAAAGTAGCTACATAAGTTACTGTTAGGTGTAAATTGATGCAATTTGTCAACATTCGGAGATGTATAAAAGATCAATTTATATAGCAGTTCATAAAGTAATAGTGTATTGCGGCAGGATAACCTTGTAAAGTCATTTCATTTTCAGTATTTTAGAAACCTGCACATAATGGTAGAAGTTTTTATGCATGGGAAAGCAGGAGACAATTTACAAAAAAATAAAATAAAAATGGGCCGTGGTGGAGACTGCATTCCTACTTCACCAATACTAAGCTGGTCTTTTATCTAGGGAGGTACACTTGAAGAGAAGATGCAGAATGATATTTTGTGCTGAACTCTTTTTTTCTCTTAGTTCAAATCTGAAAATTAAAATATAAATACATATTTAATAATTGCCCTGGAATGTCGTTTGATGATAATGTTTGCATCTGTAATAGTTCAGTAGATTCCAAAAACTGAACTTCTTTTCCATGAGTCCAAGTACGTATTTAGTGTGTTTTCACATGTTCATGCTTTTTTGATGCAGTTTTGGAAGGCAAAACTAGGAAGAGTAGAAATTTTCAAATATTATTGCATGATCCACTCCTGAGATTGGCTTGAAAAACTGCATTTAAAAAACTGCATATGTGAAAGCATCTTTTGATGGGGTATAGCCTATCGTCAATATCTGATCAGCGGAGGTCCAACACCCTGCATGCTCAGTTTTTCTTTGATAGGTCTGGTGCTTGAATTTGGTGCCAGAATTACACAGCTCTATGCCTTGTGCACTGGATGGAGCTTGTTAAAGCAGCACTGTTCCCATTCAATTCAGTGGGAACAGCGCTGCTGTAACCATCTCCATCCACTTCACAATGGACATGTCCTACACAAGTAGTGCCAGAGCTAGACTGAAACAGCTGATCAGTGAGGATGTGGAGTGTCAGACTCCCAATCATCAGATATTGATGATCCTCAGATATCATTATTCTGAGGATAGGATAGTAAAGGAATGGACAACCTCTTCAACCCATTGGTATTAATATCATTTAGGTGTTGTTGTAGTCAAGGCATTACCATAACTCGTGCAACTTCAATATTTCCCTTTAAGAAACATTCCTGTGTTTAATTGACAGTAATGGCACAATTCAACTTAGGGGACGTCGAATGCTATCTTAGGACTACGTGAAGACTTTTTGTAGTGCAACTTTTCAACTTCAGCTACAGCTGCAGACCAAAGGAATACTTTGCATTGCACGCCCTTCTGTGGACTGCAGCTGTCACAAATCAGTAGTCTCCATGTAGCTGTAGCTTTAACAATAGCTTGTTCACTTCTAATTTTTATAGTCTGAATTATCCACAGAGCAATTATTTTGATCGTTGATAATATCTTTGCATTCATGGGGGAATGCAAACACTTACACCAGTCTTTGATACATTCCCCCAGTGGTGGGTGAATACCCTTTGATACATTCCCCCAGTGGTCAGAAGAAGACTCTATCAGTTATTGGATCATTTTTCTGATCACTGAAATCTTATATCTAACTTGAAATTCTAATCTGAATGTTGTCTAATCAGGATTTCTAATTGCAGTGATTTAAGCAACAACCAGATATCGGAAATAGCTCCAGATGCTTTCCAAGGCCTCCGCTCACTCAACTCTCTGTAAGTATGAATGACCCTTAGGCTATAGCCAAATTCCAAGTTTTGCTTGCCAATGTTCACCAATTCTAAGCAATAACCTCACTTCTGACCCATACTGACATCAACTATTAGCTGAAGAATAAACGTCTGCCATGAAACTGAGGTCTGACTAACGGCTGTCTGGTTGGGTTTATGAACTGATCATAAATCAGATGCTGCGCCATTTCATAATTCTACCATGCATTGATTTTTCTTCTCCAAAGCTAAAAATGATTGCAGAATGTTTTGACGCAGCATTTGTTATCGTTACAAACCACTGTGTAGCAATAAATCACACACACAAATGGAGGAATGCATATCTAGGCACACTTTTGGACTTGAGAAATAAGAACATGAAATATTTCGTAATAGTTAAAGGAGTTGTCCGGGTTCAGAGCTGAATCGCGCAGGACAAAGGCATTTTGTGGCTCTCCTTTGGGCTGCCAGGCAGAGGCTTCCGCCCAGCAGTGAGCCCGGTGACGTCACTGGCACTGATGGGCGGGCTTTAGAGCTGCCCTAGCCTGTAAGATGGCTAGGGCAGCGCTTAAGCCTGCCCATCAGAGCCGGTGAAGTCACCGAACACACTGCTGGGCGGAAGCCTCCGCCCAGCAGTGTGTTATAGTAAATAAAAGAGCCCTGTGCGATCCTGCACAGGGCAAGGAGAGCATCGGAGCATGAACTGTTCCGATGCTCATGTCTGGGGGGCTGCCTGGGTGAAATTATGGGTATGTCTGGGTTCAGCTCTGAACCCGGACAAACCCTTTAATTGATTAAGTTCTATAGAGAGAAGAAAGCTTTCAGGAAAGGACTGCAGTAATCAAAATGAAGATTACCAATGCTAGCCTGCCTTGTAAACTGTCAAGAGCTCCATACAACAATATTAGGAACGCCAGTGAATATAGTAACTATGAGGGTGTTAGCAAGTAACCCATAAGAAAGTGAGACTGCTGGAGGCACACCGTTAGCTTTTCAGAATAGCTACTCAATAAGAAATGGACACAAGCATGCTATATACTGTGGGTTGGCCACAGTCAGGGTTCATGCACACAGGAGAGTCATACCAGCTATATTCTATAGCGTTGTAGACACTATTTTACCTCCCTGTGGTGTCTTACAATTATTCTTCTATAGAAACAATGCTTATGGGGGGATTACCTCAGTCATGGAGCATCCAGTGGACCATGTGGCAGTAACTTTTATTAAATTCTCTTTGGAAAAACTCTGCACGTCTTTATTGGGTTATATGGAGGTACAGTATGGTCCAACTTCTATATGTGATGTATCATAGCTCTGTAGAGGTCAGAACTCATACAGAACCACAATATATCACTGTGTGCATGAGATCTTGCTTAACCATGAGGTACCATCTACATTTAATAGAAATACATTAAAATCACAAAGGAACAATCCACCAACATGAACTAGCAATAGTCAGATGGCTGAACCCTAACATTTGCCAGTAGATTTCACTACTCTCAGATGTGACATGGTACATAAGAATACTACAAAGACATTTAGGCAAAGTCAACTCAAGTAAAAGTGATCACATATGGAAAGCTTGTGAAAATAACCTTGAAGGGGTATTCCAGTTTTAATTATTTAATTTGTTTATATTATAGGAAATATTACAACTTTCTAATATACATGTATTTAAAATTCTGTATGCATGCATTTCTTATACTAGACAGTTGACCCCTTATGTGCAGTAGAATGGTATGGTCCATATATCAGTCCTGTGTAATGCATCCATGGCCTAACTGAAACATGGCATCAGTCATTTGGTACTCTTCTCATCATATAATCCCTCACATTCCGTATTGCATACATGTGCTGGGCCGGCACAAGAGATACATCCATGGGATAAGTACATAGGACTAGTGTTGGAATAATAATTTTTATTGTGAATATTATAGTAACTAAATCACTGTGTGTATTCACATAGCTGCCTGTTTCTAGGTGATGTTGTAAAATGGCTGCCTGTCTTTATGTGTTGTTGTCATGTTATTAATAAAGTTTAGTGTTAAAAACCAAACACAACACACACAGATCTGTTTCTACAGACACTGACAGACATGATGAGCCCCTCAATACACTACTATTCACTTGTTAGATAACTGGTCAGTTATAAAGCTAGGTTACATGATACTTCTGAGGGTCACATGAAGGCTCACATGACTGACATCATGTTTAGTCCTGTCCAGCTCTCCTATAGATGCATTTTATAGAACTAAAATGGGCCATACCATTTTTTCTTTAGGGAGAGACTACTGTATGGATATGATAAAGGTCTACGAGCAAAAATTTAAATAGATGTCCCATATAAGAAAATTGTTCAACATCCCATTCTCTAAATAAATGTAATCATTAATACCGGAATACCTCTTTAATCCCTCTTCCCATCCCATAATATCAATGCAACTTATTTTTTAAACTTAAACCAACCTATAACTCCAAGCTCAGAGACTTTTTGCTGGTGGACCCATTCCTGGAGTCTGGGGTTTTGAGGCATACCTCCAACCTTTTTAGGATTTAGAAATGCAGGCCGTTTTTAATGAATTGATATTTCTGAGAAGTCCCCTCCAGGATGGCTGCTTTCAGATTTAGGCAATGATGTTGCTACAGTTTTGGAATTGAATGAGCTTGCTCAGCAGTAAAGATAAGTCCACCATCATTCACAGCTCAGCGATGCCCATTATCTTAGATTGCCACACTGTCATATATTAGCACTGCTGGCAGACCTAATCTATGCCATATCATATTATAACTAGTTTACGCAGTTGACTACCATCCATCTGATGTAATTTCTTGGCTTCCGTATTAGTCAGTAACCGTAAATCAGAACTGTGTACATTTCCCGAGCTTCTGAAATCAAAAACTTCTTCATTTGATCTAGTTTCTTCCTGCTTTACATGTCTGTAGACTTCACACCATGTGAATACCCCAGTGCGGACAGTTATTAATACCCACCACGTGAGAGGTAATAGTTTACTACGTCTAGCAGCCGCACCATAAACACCAGTCACTTAGACAAATTAGCAGGCATTATCTGAGCCTCATTTTGCTTGATCTTGATAAATTACTTCCACAGGGAAAGATTTGTCAAGGACTTTTTACTTCAGCGCAACAATAATTTTCCAGGTTTCCTATCATGACAGCTTTTATATGTCCCCGGCATTCAGTGCAGAAAATGAGAATCAGTGTAGGACAGCACTGAAGAGTATTGAATCTTTTAATATTTTATACCTTTTCTATTTCACATTTCTCCCCTCCTTGAGGATACACAAAATTAATCCTGTGCTTTCCCCACTGACATAGGGGATGGGAAGAGCCTTGTTACCATGTACTTGGCCATACTTGTGTACAGTCCAGTGAATTCAGTTGGATTTTAAGGGATGTTAAAGATTTTTAGGGATGTTATAATCCATATTGTGCCAAATACTATAGTGTGCTGTGGAATGGCAGATTGATGAAGAGTGCTCCTACTTTAGAGGTTGACTTGCTCCATCTGCTACATCAGCCATAAAAGTGACCATCTTTCTTGGGTCCCGTGTGAGGCAAGAATAGGGCTCCACCAATCATATACAACAACTGAACTGAATGAATGTGTGACAAACAACAGGTGGCGCTATACAGATACATTTTATCAAATATCTCAGTGGCTATACCAAATCTTTAATTACATTCAATTACAAAGGTATACAGATCCAGGTGCTGGTTTGAAAAAAGGCAAAATATTTTTGTGGGACAACCCCTTTAAATGGTTTCCTATAAAATCGGGTATAGCCTGTATGCATATATGTTTGTAGGGCCAAGATAGGGCAATTAGACAAGGACTGATGTGAGTCAATGTAATGTGCGCACAGCGTATTGTGCAATATATCGGAGAGAAATTAAATCAAATACGGACGCTCTCTGTCCTTTTTCCTGATTGGCTTTGCTCTCTAATTCCAGGGTTCTTTACGGAAATAAAATCACAGAACTCCCCCAACGTGTTTTCGAAGGATTATTTTCATTGCAGTTACTGTAAGTATATAAGAATTTATAATTCCCTGAGGATTTTGTCTCTTTTTTTTTGTAAAATTTCATAAATGAATCTGTTCCGTCATTTACTGTCTCAGCAGTAAAAGGGTGAATTATAACTTAATTGAATACAAATATTTTTACTGTTGTCATTTTTAACCTCTGGAATATGACGCAATGCGCTCTCGTGTCTGCCGCCGCCGCTGGCATTTGTGTATGTGATGGATGGAAAGTCAGGTCATTAAAAAACCACAAATTGTCTTAATTTATACCAGAACCAGACCGTTAAGCCATAAATGAGAAACACACTGTTTTCACATGCTTATAAATAATACGTGTTTACCGCATGACAACATCTGACCCGCGGTAGATGGAATTTATCATCGAGATCAGTGGGGACTTCTCTACACCATCTTATTGCTTGTGTCACTGGAAGAACGATAGTAGAGCAGGTTCAAGCAGCCATGTCTAGAGAAAACTGCCTCCTAGAAAGAAGATTCCTGTTTTCCATAACATTCAGCCCAGATTTCATTTTTTGAAATTAAGCTCTAATTATCTGCAGTGAGCAAGAAGAGCATTATTTTCTATGAGTCAGTTCTGGCACATAAATTTTTGTGTATTTCAGTTCCCATAGTTGTGTTAGGGCTTGATTTTCTTTTTAGATACAACCTGTACTTTCTAACAACACCATATAATATTCCATATGATAGATTGGGAAGCTGGAAAAAAATATATATGTGTCTATCTGGTTTACGACTGCAGTCTATGTGACAGTCGCTGTGTTCATGTTCATCTCTGCCACAAACAGGGCTTAAAGTGGTTGTCTCATCTCAGATAATGGGGCATATCACTAGGATATGCCCCATTGTCTGATAGGTTAGGGTCCGACCTGTACCTATATCGAGAACAGACCCCCAAAAGTGGTGGAGGGTGCACTGCGCACGCACAGCCGCCCTCCATTCATTTTCTATGGAGCTGCCGAAAATAGCCTATTTCCGATGGGCCCATAGAAGTGAATGGGAGTGGTGGTGGCCGGGCCGGAATCCTCCAGCCGCCACTTTGCCCAGCTCCGTTCCCGATATAGGTATGGGTCCCAGCGGTGGGACCGGCACCTATAAGACAATGGGGGCATATCCTCGTTATATGCCACCATTGTCTGATGTGAGACAACCCCTTTAAAGGGAGCCTGTCACCTGCACTATGCTGCCCAAATGGAGGGTGGAAAATGTCCACTTAATTTGAAGAAGCCATGTGACTGGAGTAGAAACTAATGCTGGACATTGAATGCTACATGCATTTTCCTAGCTCTAGGTAATTGAAAGTAATCTTTACAACTACAGATGTAGCAGAGCTGAATTTATCATCTATGTTTTTATGGCTATTTTACTGGTGCACTGTAGTTACAATATGTGAGATGTACATTGTGATGAATAGGTTGTGGCAAATGCAAATACGGCTCTGCTATATCTGTATGCCAACTGAACGAAGAACAGTCTACCCTACTCATATTACATAAAGATGCCCTAGAGTAAATACCCGTCTTCTATATTCAGATTCCCTGATATTTGACTTCTAGTCTTTCTTACCTTCCAGTGTAGACATCTTTTATGTTTCCTGTATGTTTACTGTTCCATATAATGGTCTCAGGATTGCCGTCTTGCTTACTTGACCTGAACTTTTTACCTCCTGGCACCTATTTAATAGCATATTGCCACATGTGGGGATTACGCGCCCGACCTGTGATTACTCCACCTTTTCCTTTGAAGTAATCACTGGCTTGTGGCCATTGTGACTGATCTCGGTCTACCCAGAAGGCTCTTTGGCAGATTTTCTCATCTACCATGAGCAGGTATAACCTACAAGCAAAACATTTTTATACCTGTTACTAAACTCTCCCTTAGCACATCCATTCTGTAAAACACTTGAAAGGAATTAGTATATCCGACAGTACCTTGGAAACCATACAGAACTTTCTGCTTCAGCAAACAGTATAATGTAAAGTAAGCAAATGAAAGCAATAAAAGCAAACCAGCAAAAAGAGCAACTCTACAGGCCAGATATGCTCCCTCCGTGACAACCACAAACCCCGAATAGTGTGCATGTATATATCTGAAGGGGTTTAGGCTTCACTAAGTTACAAGGTCCAGCCCAGTTATCTACTGACTTGGGGTGTAGTCATTCCCTCTCAGAAGACCTCTCTAGAATTGAACTTGACATTTCTTGGGTCATCTCAGGAGGCTTATGGTGGGGATCTCTATAAAAGGATTGCCCCATGAATAAGCATTCATTTACTCAGTTCAGTCTAAACAGAAAAAACTATTTAAAATTGGAATCATTTAAAAAATGCATGCTCCTTTGTAATCCTGAGCTAAAGAATCATACAGCTTTGAGGATGATCAGAACCAAATGGATCCAGCCTGTAAAGAAGGCTTTTAGGGTATTGATAACTCTCACTGATGTTACTTTATGATGTCAGAAATAAAACTCCTATATAGATAGGTAATCCATTGTCTGTTCACTGCTGCTGTGAGGGGAAGATGTTATCTGCAAGTGTAATAGTAGATTAGTAGAATTAAGGTAAGAGTATAACAGCTCTGTTGTTCTCTCGATAGGCCTACACATTTACAGAAGATCATTGCTCTTAGTGTAACCTGTGATGCTCTATTTGAGTCACTCACCCCCTTCCTTCTCTGACGGCCGGGATGGTCTGGCTGAGAGAGTGAGGCGAGGCTGTTTGCCATGCTAAAAGCCCAAAAAAAGGAGGAAGTTTAAGAGTCAGGACCAGAAGTAGAATACATGGAATTACTTTCAAAAATTATATCCAGAAAACCATCCACTCGTTTTAAAAATATTCACATAAAAGCGCTATTATTATGTGATTTAAAAAAAGTTGACAATAGTGTCCCTTTACATTAGGGCAGGGACCTTGTTCTTAAGTAACGGGACCCTGAGGTCCACAACATTCTATCACATTATTTCACCAGAGGAACATCAACAGTCATTTTTACTTTCCTAACATTTGCTGAACTTTACTGAACCCTTTGCTGATTATTTGGTACAGTTCACAACGGATTTGAGAAAGCAAAAAGTGTTGTCATTGAACTTTTCCCCCGAAAGAACATGAGACAACTTTGTAATTCGCATTATCCTTGGTTCAACAGATTGCTCAATGCCAACAAGATAAATTGTCTGAGGGTAGGTGCTTTCCAGGACCTACACAACCTGAATCTCCTCTCTTTGTATGACAACAAACTTCAAACCATTGCCAAGGGCACATTTGCACCGCTGCGTGCCATTCAGACATTGTGAGTATTTATCATGTTGTTGGTGGTGGTGGGGGGGGGATTGTATGTATGGGAAATCTGGTTTACGGGGAATGGTTTTGTTCTAAATAATCCATCTTCTCTTTTGCATTCATGGTCAAAAAAATAAAAAAGATGCCATGTCATTTGCGAATAACATGTTAAATCATTCTCATTCATTCTTGAAAGGCATTTGGCTCAGAACCCATTTATCTGTGACTGCCATCTGAAGTGGCTGGCGGATTATCTGCACACAAACCCTATTGAGACCAGTGGTGCCCGCTGCACCAGCCCCCGCCGACTGGCAAACAAAAGGATTGGGCAGATCAAAAGCAAGAAATTCCGCTGCTCAGGTAATTCACTTAGTTTAACTCCTTTCTCTTGCCAAGTAACAAGTAGATGTCTCCGCAAAGCAGCTGCTCTTCTGCCCTGAGTTATAGAAGCTTCTCTTGTCAGGTTCCTTGTGATGAGGGGGAAGGAACCCGTATGTGATCATTGAATCGGCATTGATAAAAGACAATTCATATCTAGGGAGGGACGTAACTCAATGTTCTGCTAAGACTTGTGCCATCTTCTACATAAACTATTGACTTGGCACCAAGAACATTTTCTGTAACGAACGTCACTTAATTTATCTTTTCTCTGCTGTCTTGATGGAGGTTCTTAATTCATTGGCTCATATAATTATTGCTACATATCAAGTTTCACTGTAGAGAATGTTTTACCTGCTAACATCTTATTTTACAGTATGGGAGGCATACAGATGTAGCAGAGCTAAGCCTGTTATTTGGCACAACTCGTTGTGATATTAGAATCAAAGTGGTCAACCTACTAAGTCATCTAGCCTGCCCATAATGTCAGCAGATTCCATTCATTTTAATCTAGCTCAGTCTAAATTGGTCGGGGCCTCCTGAATGTTCATTATGGTTGGGGCCACAGAGATCATGTTTATAGTGAGGCCAAGGGATAGCCCAAAACCAATTCAGCACTGCTACATCTGTATTCTCTTATGTGCCATCTAGATACATAGCTGAAAAACAGACAAAATGATAAAAATAAATGAAGAAGGGCTTGTGTTGAGCAGACATAAATCGCCAGTTTGAAGGCCGTGTCCTCTCCCGTTCTTGTCATATGGTATCCAGCTGTTGCAGGTGTCTCATGTTTTACTACTTTTTAAGATTCAGGTTTAGACTCCGGTAGAGAGTTGTTTGCTGTCTGTGTCCTGTGGCCATTTATGACCAGATGTGTGCGTTGCTGTCATACCACCACTGAGATTTTATTTTACTTTTACATCAGTACTGTCTCTTTTCAATTCTATTACAACCAGTAAGTGACATCTGTCCGCCTGCTGCAATTCAGATGCAACTTTCTATTTTGTTTCTCTCTCTTGTGTATGTAGCTAAAGAGCAATATTTCATCCCAGGTAGGTTGTCAAACTGCAGTAGGGTTACCCTTATCATGTCCTTACCAGATAAGGTCTTGCATGCACCTCTATCGAAGATAGCTACCTGTATGCATGGTGCTCCTTGTCTGTTTTTTCTTAATAATTTACCAATAGAGAGCCCTGTATTAGTTTTGTTTTACATGGTGTTTTGTGTTTTTGTTGTGTTAAAAAGTTAAAGGGGTTAAACAAAATCACGGACACATCAGTTTATTTTTTTCACGGACACAGGAAAAAAAGTTACCTCCTATGTCCAGAAATTTCTGGATGGTTGGCATCCCACCAGCTCAGGTCTACCCATGACCCGCACTTACTAAAGACAAAAAGTAAACCTGGAGGAAGATGGGAACTGGCCTGAGTAAGGAGCTCCTTCTCCTGAGCCCCAGTGCAGTCTGAAACAGCCCAGAGCATGTCCAGATTTATGCAGAAGGGCCTCAGGTATCAGGGCCCGGGTGCAACTGATACTTCTATACTCCCTGTAGCCACATCCATGCCCTCCTCCAAAAGAAATGGACAACTGTAGCTTCTAAAAATTAGTTATTTTAGGTAAACCTACAGTACTTAAATGGCGTTTTATTTTTCATGATGTCCCATGTGACACTATTTCTCAGGAGAACAAAAATACTAAAATCATGAGCTAGAGTTCTGTGTTCATTCATTTTGAACTTTGTTTTGGTCGCAAGTGAAGGTCTAGCAGAAGACTTTGTAAAATATCTTCAAAACAACAAAATAAAAACTAGCAAAATAATGACCCGTTCATGTCATAAAATCCTCACATTTCATAAATAATTCTTCCTCCTCAGGCTACTATAAAAGTCAATATGAAGTGACTGTACCATTCTTAGATCCGTAGACAGATGTGACATAGTAGACGGGCACTTGTCAGATGTTTAATTTCCTGAGGGACTCTTACTTCTCTGCCTTCTGTTTTTATGCCTTTGAGTATCCATTTCCCTGCATGTATTTTACATAGTGAGCAATGTGTCCTGAATCGAAAAGAACCTCCTCATTACCATAGTTACAGGAATGTATATGTAAGAAATAGGACCGAGAGACATGGATGGATGGAGAGATAACTAGATTGGATATTAAAAAGATCGATTGATATCTAAAGAGATAGATTAATATGACAAGTAATAGATATATAGGTAGATAGATAGATAGATAGATAGATAGATAGATAGATAGGAGATAACAGATGGATAGATAGATAGATAGATAGATAGATAGATAGATAGATAGAATGATAGATAGATAATATAACAATAGATAGATTCTGTTTGCTGTTTGTAGTAGTTTATTCTTGTGTGTCTCATTTTAGGTGTTTTACGTTTTTCTTGCATATTAACATGTGCATAAACCTCAGAAGAGTGTAACCTTCATATCTACATAGGTTATGTGGTTGGTGGTGGGGCCCATCCCTTTCTGTGTCATTTGTGAATTATTATTGTAAATAAGGGCCGGGATAGTTCTTCGCGATCTCAGGCGGCCCGTGCAGTTTGCTCGCAGGAATTGCATTAAGGCTTTTTTCATCGCTACCTCTTAAGATTCTGAATAGTTAAATAAGGTTAGACGGGTGTGAAGTTATTTCATATGCCAGGCTGACCAAAAATAAAGCTGCATTGTCAGTCCTGATAATACAGGTCGAGGACTACTTTCAAACGTGTAAATCTCATTCAATAAACGCCTTAAGTTTTTATGGTGGGCTCAGTAGGATATGGGAATATTCGAGGCAGGGCAGATTCCCTCTCCAGCCTATGCTGAGTCTTAATGTGCTGTATTAAGTGCAGTGATGTTATACCGACCTAGAAGGCAATAAGCAAGGAACTGTAGTGAGTGTCGGTGTTAACCATTTTACCAGTCCCGGGCAGCACACTTCTGGCAGGACCCATTCTACGAAGCAAATGTTTGATTCCCAGGCCTTTTTTTTCTAAAATACAAGAGGCCTGGAATAACCTGTACACTTGAAATGCGTCCAGCTGGCCCGCATGCTGAAAGAGACTGTGCTTTACAAGACCCTAATTAATTTCTTGAATTAGAGGTCTTTTCCAAGTCAAAATAACGTAGATACATTTATTTTCCTCAATGTGGATCTGATCAAAAAAAGCCTTTGTAATGTACCGAATAAAGGAGAGGCAATGGCTGCATCTACTAAATACTTTACAGAAACTATGCTTCATCTATTCCCTTTCTCACATATATCTGCTGGCTAGAACGTAATTGAATTCAATAACATTCAAATTCTAGCCAAAAATGGGAAATTCAGCCTTTTACCAGGAGACAGGAGACTTGACATGACTTCCAAAGTGTCACTTACTTTAAATGAGTCATTTTAAAGATATTTTACTGTTAAGCTGACCATGGCAATATGACAACCAAGTATGAGGATATGTTCCTGACATGACAACCAGGCATGAGGATATGTTCCTGACATGACAACCAGGCATGAGGATATGCTCCTGACATGACAACCAGGTATGAGGATATGTTCCTGACATGACAAGCAGGCATGAGGATATGTTCCTGACATGACAACCAATCATGAGGATATGCTCCTGACATGACAACCAGGTATGAGGAAATGTTCCTGACATGACAACCGATCATGAGGATATGTTCCTGACATGATAACCAGGTATGAGGATATGTTCCTGACATGACAACCAAGTATGAAGATATGATCCTGACATGACAACCAGGCATGAGAATATGCTCCTGACATGACAACCAAGTATGAGGATATGTTCCTGACATGACAACCAAGTATGAGGATATGTTCCTGACATGACAACCAATCATGAGGATATGCTCCTGACATGACAACCAATCATGAGGCTATGCTCCTGACATGACAACCAGGCATGAGGATATGTTCCTGACATGACAACCAAGTATGAGGATATGTTCCTGACATGACAACCAATCATGAGGATATGCTCCTGACATGACAACCAATCATGAGAATATGTTCCTGACATGATTGACAACCAATCATGAGGATATGCTCCTGACATGACAACCAAGTATGAGGATATGCTCCTGACATGACAACCAGGCATGGGGATATGCTCCTGACATGACAACCAATCATGAGGATATGTTCCTGACATGACAACCAATCATGAGGATATGCTCCTGACATGACAACCAAGTATGAGGATATGTTCCTGACATGACAACCAATCATGAGGATATGCTCCTGACTTGACAACCAAGTATGAGGATATGTTCCTGACATGACAACCAAGTATGAGGATATGCTCCTGACATGAGAACCAAGTATGAGGATATGCTCCTGACATGACAACTAAGTATGAGGATATGCTCCTGACATGACAACCAAGTTTGAGGATATGCTCATGACATGACAACCAATCATGAGGATACGTTCACACTATGGGGGAGATTTATCAAAAGTGGTGTAAAGGGAAACTGGCTTACCGATTAGATTCCACCTTTCATTTTCAAAAGAAGTATTAGGTGAATAATAGGTGAAATCTGATTGGTTGCTATAGGTATAGGTAAGTCATTTGAAAGCCCCCAACCCTTCAACCACCAAATCCCTTTTCTAAAGTATTCGGTAGTAAAAGGGCTTTTTTAGGCACCAGGCCTTCTGCTACCACTGTAGGAGGGGGTATTCACAGGGGTACCAGCAGGGGTTGACATGAGATTGGCTATGGGGCCTACCGTCCTCTCCATGTGTCTATAGCAGTCATTGTGGAAGGTTCTTTTAAACATCTTTATAAACTTCACTTCTGCCTATTTGATGATTATGTAGATTGTGTTCTTTAGTTGTACATCCGTCTACATTGTCCATGACCAGCATGTTGACCCCATTGTGTTTTCAGACACTCTCCATCCCGCCGGTATCTCTCATACCTCATCCTACACGTCCTCTGTGCCTTTTATTCTGAATTTACACCAAATGTCAGTGAATTGCTTCTCTGGTGTTTATGTCTTGCTCTCTTTCCTCCTGATTACCTTTACTTTTCAGGCATTCACCACTTGGGCTGTAAGTAATATTTCTTCCCCTCAGCTTAATCGTCTCTCTGATCCTCTTTTTTTCCAGCACGACGTTTTTTTCACCTTATCCCAAAGAAACCGAAATAACTGTGGATGTATGTACTAAATTCTCTGTTAATTCACCTATTCCAGTCCAAAGAAAAAAAACATTTCCGAGTAAATAACTGCAATCATTTCATTCTATTCGGCACATACAACTCACGGGAAGGGACTTCACGCTGCACCTTGCCGTGCAATAGCGTGGCCTCATCCCGTGCATTATGAGGAACAGGTGTTTTAACAGAGAGACACTCTTACTTTGTCGTACCCATGTCTGGTTTTGATGTTGCGGAAAACAGAGAAAGAAAAAAAAGAAGCTTTTTTTTTCCTTTCAGCTCTGCGTTTTCTTGTGTCCTCGCTTGGTCTGTACAATTAATACTGTTGCTGTGGGGATTTGCATTCCGGAGAATGAGAATGACCTGCTGCATAGAAGTAGTACACCCAAGCAGACCCTCTGATGACCAGACCCCCGCCCTTTCCCTTTCTCTCTCCTTCTCTTTGGTGTTATGGATGCACTTATGATAACCCAGCGAGATTTTCTGTTGTGCTTGATCTAACCATGTGATTGTCAGGTTTGAGTAAAACATGGTTCTGTCAAGCACCATGGAACGTCACGCAGCTTTCTACAGCATGGCAAGCTGCTGAGGCTTGTACACCTAGGAAATATAACTAGATACCCGGGCCTCGCTGTTGGCAGTGGGGGTACCAGCTCTGCAGTGCTAACTCTGCTGTCAGCAAGAAGCCTAAGAACAGTAAAATTAACTGGTTGAGCTCACTAATCTCTACAACAAAGCCTGCTCAAACTGTAAAGCTATCTGGGTCACTGTTATGCTATATGTCATGGCTAATAATTGGATCGGTTTATTTGTTACTGGTGACGGTTATTCCTATAAGAGCATGTACCGCTAATACTAGAAAACACCGCTATGGAAATTTAACGCTAAAACTATGAACCAGCAGAAAGTACGGCTGTGCAAAGCTCCAAGTCCGTATGTGACCCTGTTATGTTTGCCTGTCGTTTATATTTTTCCAGCAACCCCCGAAGCCTTTTGTGGAGAACCTTTATGTGCGCTCAATCCATGGTGTGTCTGTCTTTAGAGAACCAGTGCGCCCCCTTGAGTCCTTTACCATTTCCTGTTCCTTGCCCTAATATGGAATTTCTGCAGCAGTGACAATTTACTTGTGTCCCCTGTCTTGTTGGGTCACTTGTAATTTGTTAACCTGTTTCATAGGTACAGAGGACTATAGGTCCAAGCTGAGCGGGGACTGCTTTGCTGACCTGGCGTGTCCAGAGAAGTGTCGCTGTGAAGGCACCACAGTGGACTGTTCAAACCAGAAGCTCACTAAGATCCCAGACCACATCCCCCAGTACACGGCTGAGTTGTAAGTACATCTTCTTTATTAATAATGACATTGAATATGGTGACATGGCGAGATCGTGTCCAGCAGTATTGGCTCAGTATCTGTTATTCAGGGCACTTTAGAGTCAATTTACTCTATAGGGTACAGTCTATTTACTTTATAGGGTTAGAGGTGTAGCTATAGGGGGTGCAGAGGTAGCAGTCGCTACCTGGCCCAGGAGCCTGAGGGGGCCCAAAGACCCTTGTGCCACATAAGAAGATACTGGTATTATAGAAAGTGCATGCTGGTCAAGTTAAAACTCTGGCTGGAGGGAAGGGGTTAGGTCAAGAATTTGGCATGGGGGGTACCGTTTCAATTTCTGTCTCAGGCAGCAGGAAGGCTATGTGCTTCCCAGACCCTGACCACAAAGAACTGAGGGAAGGGGGCCCAAGCTGAACTCTTACACCAGGGCCCATGAGCTTTTAGCTACGCCCCTGTAAATAGAGTCATATATGAGAATGAATTTTTTTTTTAGAAGTAAGTGACTGTGATTGAGGGACTTGACCACAAACTGGTTGAGGAGCTTAATCTCTGGCATCTACTTTACTAACATGTCCTAACAGGCTCACTGCCCAAGAGAGAGCAATGCTCAAGACATAGTGATTGTTTCTAGAAGATTGGGATTTTCATAAGTTTTTCATACGTTTTTACTCATTTTAATGTGTTTTTTTTTTCTCATTCAGGCGTCTTAACAACAATGAATTTACAGTGTTAGAAGCAACTGGTATATTCAAGAAACTCCCCCAGTTGCGGAAAATGTAAGTCTTGACTTCAAGCTTATTAGTTTGCCTACAATTTTCAGTGTTGCTCTGTCTCCCCACTTGGTGGTAGTTGTTGTGTATCCATATACAAAAGAGCAGTTAAGTGCACTGAGGGCGGGCTCAAGCCACCCTGTGCAACCTTGCTCCTCCTGCTATCTCTATCAGCTCAGTCATCCCACCTGTCAATCGAAAAGGAGGGGCTGTTAGAGGAAATAGGACGAGCAAGGGTGCACTTCGTGGCTTCGGCCCAGCATCAGTGCCCTGAAGTGATCATTTGCATAAGGGTTAAAAGTACAATCTCTGCAGAATGAAGCAAGGGATCACTAAGTGAAAGGTATCATTACATTCAGCTGAGCTAGCCTTACAAGGCATCATGTCTAGTTTAATAGTAAATCTCCTTGTGACAGATTCCCTCTAAGCAGAATTTGGATAGATGCCGTGTTTTCCAATGTTTAACTTGGCTTCACCAGTAAAGTTCACCGTTACGATATTGAAGATGTTTATTTTCTCTCTCATACAGAATACACATAAATCAATCAATCCCCTAGATTTGTACCTAATTGACTGGTTTGGAGCGTCTGGTGCTCATTTTGGGTCATTGAGTTTTACATAGATTACAGCTAAAGAGAAAACAAAAAGTTGCCTTTCAGTCATTCCATGTATTTGAGTCTATTGCTAATGGAATTGCTAATGAGTCATATAACATGTATCTAGATATAAGTTTAGTAGATCTTGGATATGTCCTCCTTCCTGACTATATTTAAATTATTTTTCTAAGTAATAAAACAATAAAATTCAAATTTAAATTATAAAGAAGATTTGTAAATGGTCTTCATTTTAAAAAAAAATAAAAAATTTGCTCTACTGCTCCAATGCAGATCTATGTGACTCCATGTTAACAACCTACACAAAAACCCTGTATAGTCTTAACTTTCAGTCATACTCCCATTCATCTGCCCCTTACTATGTGTTGACCTACCTTCTACATTTATAAGAAGTTAGGGGCAGATGGAGGAAAGAAATATGACGACAGGATCAGACTACACAGGGCTATTTGTAGTCTGTAACCAGGGAAACATGCGTGGGCCTTGAGGCTCTAGACATAGAATGGTAGGAGATGTTTAGTCACATCTACTGTAGTAACAAAGCGAGTCCAAACCTAAAGACTAACAGGATGAAAGGGTTTGAACATGGGCGTAGCTATAGGGGGTGCAGAGGTAGCAGTGGCTACCAGGCCCAGGAGCCTGAGGGGGCCCAAAGACCCTTGTGCCGCATAAGAAGACACACAAAGCACTGAGGGAAGATGGCCCATGCTGGACTCTTGCACCAGGGCCCATGAGCCGTTAGCTACGTCCCTGGGTTTGAATGTAGAAAACTGGGGTTGAAAACCGAGATAGATAATACACATTGCCAAATTAAATGCTGTGATTTCACATAGTTCTACATAGGAAACAACAAAGGAAATGCGCAGTGTGCCAGTACTCACAGATCTTCATCCAGTATGACAGAGGGGATCAAGACGATGTATTTTATAAGCTCATGTTCTCCTTGCCAGGGAGAAATGTTCGCTTTGCAGTATGTTGAAGTTTAACCACTTTTATGTGTTACATTGGCATTGTACCCAATGTTCGTTCATGCATTTCTTTATATTATTAAATTCATTCCTTATTCCTTACTTTTTTAGAAATCTGAGCAACAACAAGATCACGGATATTGAGGAAGGAGCCTTCGATGGGGCAAATGGAGTGAATGAACTCATCCTGACCAGCAACCGAATAGAGAATGTACACCGTAAAATGTTCAAAGGCCTGGATGGGGTTAAATCATTGTATGTATCAGCAGCTTTTTTGCAAATTGAGAAAAGAGACTTATGTCGTGAAATGTCTGCGTCATAATACTAATGATAGTCTATGTGGTCTCACATAGTCTCAATGTTTTCTATCAACAAGTAATCATACCACTTCAGAGGGGGTTTCAGGGGCTTAGCTGTATGGGGTGCTGCTCCTGATGCCTAAGAGAGCCCAAAGGCTCCTCTGCCAAATAAGAAGACACCATTACTATAACTAACTAACACATGGTAGGCGAGGGGCCCTATAACAGATTTTGCATTGGGGCCCACGTTACGTCTCTTAAAGCTTTAATACAAAAATCTGGTTGAGCATTTTTTAAGCCTTATGCTTTGTCAGATTAAAACAACAGTTCGTTAGTTCCCCAATGAGGTATCTAAGTCAAACCTTTACAAAAAAACAAGACCAACCGAATCAGGTTACGCAACTTTTTACTTTGTTTTGCAAGTTCTCTTCAGTATTTGACTATTACTCTACCACCTACTCTAGCTTGCATTTCCATAAATGATAGATAAACTATTGTTGGTGGAACCCCAAACATCTACAACCCGTACTCACTATAGGCTTAATAATTCCCATGGTTTAATTCCTTCGTGATTCAGTCCTTTACTATTCTCTTGATGGAGTGTTTTATGTTTTTCTTCATTAATTAGATAAGTATTCAAGATATTATAAGAATCATTTTCAGAGGATCTATGGGTGGATTCAGACCTTGACATGATAATTGGCCTAGCCATGACAGGGCCCTTAAGGTCAAGAACTGGACAAGCCAGTCTGTAAGTGGGAGCAAAGAAGTCATTTGCCAGGGTTAATTTTAATTATTATTGACCTATGTGTGTAGACTGTGACTAAGTGAACAAGTACTGTCCTCAATCATTCATTTTAGGGGTCTACATCTTGCCATACATCTTAGATAACTGTCAGCTGAATTCTTCATTGTGGGACAGCTGTCCCTCCCAACCCCTTTCCATCATAAACATGTGCAGTACGCTTTGCTCGGTCAAGCATACATGTATTTTCATTGGGAAGAGATGAGTTACCCTGGTCATATTGAAATCCAGCAGACTGGTCTTTCTGTTCATTGAGGGATGCCACTGGGAGACAACTTAAAGGGGTTTTCCGAGATTTTTTAACCGACGACCTATCCTCTGGATATGTCATCAGTATCTGATTGGTGGGGGTCCAACACCCAGGACCCCCAGCGATCAGCTGTTTGAGAAGGCACTAGTGCTCGCGGTAGCGCCGTGGCCTTCTCTTAGCTCACCAAGCACAACGCTGTACATTGTATAGCAGCTATGCTTGGTATTGTACTCAGCCCATTCACATCAATAGGGCTGAGCCCCGCTAGGCCATGTGACCGAAAAACGTGATGTCACATAGCATTGTCTACCGTGAGCGCCAGTGCCTTCTCAAACAGCTGATTGGCAAGGGATAGGTCATCAGTTAGAAGAACTTAGATAGATAGATAGATAGATAGATAGATAGATATAGATATGAGATAGATAGATATGAGATAGATTGATAGATAGATAGATAGATAGATAGATAGATAGATAGATAGATAATATATATATATATATATAGAAATGAGACAGATATGAGATAGATAGATATATAGATAGATAGATAGATAGATAGATAGATGAGAGAGAGATATATAGAAATGAGATAGATATGAGATAGATAGATAGATAGATATAAGATATATAGATAGATATGTGATAGATAGATAGATAGATAGATAGATAGATAGATAGATAGATAGATAGATAGATATGGGATAGATAGGAGAGAGAGAGATATATATAGAAATGAGATAGATATGAGATGATAGATAGATAGATAGATAGATAGATAGATAGATAGATAGATAGATAGATATTTTTGTAAGTCATTACTTTCTGTTGGGTGCTGCACACAAGATGTGTTATGTGGACAATCCTTTACTATATGTCTGATTCTTATGGTTCATAGGTGATGGTAAATACATAATATTTCTAGTCTAAAAAGCTACAACTTTTCTTTTTCTCTGGCTTCTTGCAGGATGCTGAGAAGTAATCACATTACCTGTGTGAATAATGACAGCTTTACCGGTCTGAGTTCTGTGCGCTTACTCTCTCTCTATGACAATCAGATTGTCACAGTGGCCCCTGGAGCATTTGATACTCTGCATTCTCTGTCTACATTGTAAGTAAAGCCTGAAGCCTAGCTTCCCGCCAGTGTTCTGTTCACCGTATGCCAAGTAATCTTAGTTATTACTTACCTGCCCATATCTGAGAATTGCTTGGGGTTGGTAAGACTTGTTGTGCAGCAAACACCTGTTTCCTTTGCAGCAAATGGAATATTAGTGGGAGCTGCGCAGCATACTATCTCTCCATCACTTATATGAGGCTGCCTCCACATGGGGAGAATTTAGTGCAAATGTATTCACAGTTTTTTAGGTTTTAAGGTTTATTTAAAAAAAAAAAGCCAAAATCTATGAATTTGCCTAGTGTGCAAAGGCTATTTGGACAACTTTGGAGACAATTGTATTTATCACTGCATTTCACTCATTTGGGGCTAAAAAAAAATAAATCTTTTTCTTTATTGATCTTGATTAAAAATTTTCAACACTTTTTTCTTCTAAAGCTTTCACTTTAAGTGCATTTTGCAGAGTAGCAGGCTTTTTGTTTTTTAAAATCTGTCAGAAAGCTGATCTGAAGGCTCAATCTGTAGCCCCTATCTGTATTTTCCGACAGCTCATAAACACTCATTTCAGCTATTACGAGTTTACCTATAATGAGTGTTTAGGAGCTGTCAGGAGTTCAGAGATAAGGACTACAAGTTAAGCCTTCGGAGCTTCTCGCTGATGGAGTCAGTGTAAAAAGAATGCCTGCTAAGTCTGCAAAATGCACTTTAAGTGAAAGCTGTAGAAGAAAAACTGTTGAAAATTTTGAATAAAGACCAATTAAAAAATATATTTTATCCCAAAATGAGTGAAATAGAATAGAAAAAAAATGCCCCCAAAGGTGTCCATAGCTTAAAAAGTTAAAAGCAATGGGGGGTAACTAGGCAAACTACACCATAACTTGAGAACAAATTGCACACAAAAATGGAGTGCATGCCGTGCACCTACTTTATTATGTGTTTAGACGTCTTTCTACACAATTTTGAAACATTTCCAGAAAAGTATGTGAAACGTTGTACATATAATGAATTAGACATGTGTGTAAAGAAAAGTGTAAACCATTGTATTGGTAAGTTCAGGACATGTCAGCCCTGCCCTGGGAATGCCCCATACCCACCTGAAAATGGCAACTATACATAAGCCCTGTCCATTTTTGAACTTGGAACAAGCTGAATTTGATGGAACTATCTATGTCTAACATGTCTAGTTTCATGATGTCTAAATTCCGGACAGTATTGTTAATCCCCCCCCCGTTGTATGTATATACCGTGCATGGATTTTATATCTTACCCATCTTTAACCCTCCATTGTACAAGGTTTAAAGTGAAGCATCAGCATCATCTTTACGTCTATGCAGCACTTGTTACCAATGAGAGACTGCATAAAAAATACATTTTGGCTAATGAGACACTCTTTTACGTGTACCCTTGACAGTTGCAATGCTACATCCCAAAGGTTTGCATTAGGTCATGCAATAATAATCAATGGAAGCACAATGTCTTCGGGAGAAATCAATGTAGATCTTATATAGATGAGCTAGTTGTGTGAGAGTCTCGTAGCATTTTACATTGACTTCAGTGCTCTGCTGTTTGAGCTCAGTTGCATAGAAATTGCATTATGATGGAACACCCTATGCCAGGGGAAATTTAGAGCTGAGGGGGCCCCAAGGAAAAGATTCAAACTGGGTCATCACCAGGTGGTTTATACAATCATCTCAGCCCTAGCCACCTGTTTATCCCCAACTCTTTTCCATGTTCTTTAGGTGAATTCCATGTTTGACCTGTTGAGAGGGGTTCCCTGCACAGGTTCTTACCTTAACTTTATTTGAATTGGCACAAAATTGTTTTCTATCTAAACACGTGGCTAAATATTGGCCTATAATTGGTGCTAAAATTGATATATTCGGGGGTGATTGTCAGGTATTTCCAGCTTTTTGAAGTGAGGGAGAGTACACTGCCATTACAGTAAATTGAGAACCATTTACATGTGACACAGTGGCCACCGAAACCCTTACTACCTCATGCATATGAAATGTGACACTCTACACCTAGCAGCTAATTTGTGAAAATTAAAGATGACATGTTTATTAAGGCCGGCGATGAAAAAATAATGTGGTGAGATGCCAGGGGTATCAAGAATTGCAAGTGAATTCATTTTTATAACTGGCATGTAATCAACTCAGCTGTCAGTTTGAATTGGAGAGCGGCACCGTGAAGCCACCCAAAGATGGAAATCACAAGATGACAAATTAATGGAATTGCGCCTGTCAGTTAAAATCCAATAACAAAAAAGTAATCCGCCTTCATCCCTATATCATATTACTGCATTGTGTGAGGGGAGCGCAGTGACAGCCAGGAGGACGGGGTACTGAAATAACCTGCTAAATGAGCTGGAATGGATTCACAGCGGTAATCTGATACTGTTGTCTGCATATGTGGATCCCTGGAAGGGAAGTCATGGCCCAAAGTGCAAAACATAAATGTTGGTTGTATATCATTTTGGAATTCTTGATACTAACACAGTACCAACTGCATCATTTCACCCACTGCAAGGCCCTGAGAAGCTACAGGTAGAACTGGTTTGTTGTAGATGGGGCATTATGTTCAACTTCAGGGCCACAGCATAGGGACATTAGAGGTAGCAGCCTCAGCTAGGCCCAGGTGCCTGAGGAGCCAAGAAGTCCTTCTTACACAGAAGTCAGCAATACAGACTTGGCATTGGGGCCTTTTTAAATTATTAGGCTTATTCAGACTACTGTAATGTGGGCACAGTTTAGTGTCCATATTAAAGCCAAACAGCCACAAGTCCTGTTTATTTGCATCATTAGACATGACTTCTCCATGCCACTTAAAGGAGTCAAAATGTATGCAAACTGGCAGGCCCGATTTGGCATGTCTGGGTCCCCAAGCAAAGTTATGTCTGAAGGCCACCTATTGCACCACTAAGCTTCACCCTGTTACACAACTAAGCTCTACCCCATGATACCACTAAGTTCTGCCATGTCAGTCCACTAAGCTCCACCCTGTTACACAACTAAGCTCTACCCCATGATACCACTAAGTTCTGCCATGTCAGTCCACTAAGCTCCACCCTGTTACACAACTAAGCTCTACCCCATGATACCACTGAGTTCTGCCATGTCAGTCCACTAAGCTCCACCCTGCTACACAACTAAGCTCTACCCCATGATACCACTAAGTTCTGCCATGTCAGTCCACTAAGCTCCACCCTGTTACACAACTAAGCTCTACCCCATGATACCACTGAGTTCTGCCATGTCAGTCCACTAAGCTCCTCCCTATTGTCCTGCTAAGCCCCACTCTCAGCAGCCTGGGTTTTTCTGCTACTGCTCTACAGCTGGGAAGGGCTCCACAGGCCTCTGTGCAGCTGAGCGGCTTTACAGGCTTTATGTCTTCCCCCTTAGTTGCTTTTTTCAGCCAACCACTTTTGGACAGCAGATGACCCCTGATCTCTGAGGCTTCAAGCATTTGCTCGTTTTTCGTGGTGGTAAAGTCTGTTACTGGCCCTGTAGATATTCAAAACCAAGGATAAGTTGGATAACATCTTTTGCTTGTCTGGAGAAACCAGAAAATGTAATATTCAGCAGAAATACTGGTACTGTAAAGTAGATGTTATGCAGTCCTACAGAATGTATATATGTTATATTCAAGCCTAGCATAATTCATTTCTTTGGCATTGTAGGAACCTTCTGGGCAATCCTTTCAATTGTAACTGCCACCTGGCCTGGTTTGGAAATTGGCTGAGAAAGAAACGTATTGTGACTGGAAACCCTCGATGCCAAAAACCTTACTTCCTCAAGGAGATTCCAATTCAAGATGTCGCCATTCAGGACTTTACTTGTGATGAAGGTAAAAATTAGGCAATATTCTAGTCTACTCGCTGTAGTTCATGTACTGACAATAAGGCCTCATTCAGACAGGCATTATATGACTGCCTGGCAACCGTCTGGATAAGGTCCTAAAAACATTTCACTAGCCTAAATATAACAATAACAATAATAATATCATTCAACTCCTTTGTATACACCAGGGAATGATGACAACACTTGCTCACCACTTGCTCGCTGCCCAGCTGAGTGTACCTGTCTAGACACGGTAGTCCGCTGCAGTAACAAAGGTCTAAAAGCATTACCCAAGGGAATGCCCAAGGATGTCACAGAGCTGTAAGTACCATTGATGGGTGGGCTGTATATGTCAGCCCCATGTGCAGTGAATCAGTATAAATGGTCATCTGATTGTGGAAAAAATGAATACAGTTCTTGATTGATTTGTGACTGCCATCCAGGCCCATTGTATATTAAAACCAATGTAACAGAGGCTGAAAACTCATCCTGATTAGTTCCCAGAGTTCTAATATGATGTAAGGGCTGAATAACCTCCGCCATGTTCATTGTAGTAGTCATGTCAATGACACTGGTAATCAGCAGAGGTAAATGAACTCGAGGAACACAGCTGGTGATAGCGATTGCCAGCGCCTGCCTGCCCAACTCATGCCGATTTAGCGGTTTGCTAGAAGAGCAGGCAAGCTAGATTAGTATTTACTTTTTTAACAGTGCATGACTGTCCAGCCATGTGCATGAAAAGGTTTAAAACATCAGGAATAATGCATGCTATTATTGTAATGGAATCAGTGTAAAAAGTGCTGCTCTCCAGAGTAATCTTCAGGCCTTTTACTCCCCTCTCTTCAGCTCTGGCCTTCTCACTTTCTGTGGGTGGCCAGCAGAGTGCGGGACAATAGCCCCGTGGGCAGCCCGACGTGCAAAACATCATTGTAATCTATGATCTTTGTAATCGTGTGCGCTCCCGTGCACACGATCAATACCACTGTGGGACATATGGCCCGCTCACGGACCGTATGTCTCGGAAGGCATACGGTCGTGTGCAAGAGGCCTAAGTCTGTAGATACCTCTGTTTCTGCTGTTTCTCAGTCCAGGACACCTACTGAAGTCCAGGACCTGTGGTGTGTACACTCCTAAAACTTCCCCAACTTTTTCCTGAATTTTGGTTCTACCTCCCTTTTGCTTACACACAGCACCTAGATACTCTATGTGTAAGCATCCCTAGATCAGGTACTTCTCATTATATTAGTGTAGTCTACGCAATGTCTAATAAATACATATGTGCCAAGATGATCATGAAGATGTCTGTCTTACTCCTCAAGGATAGTCTTTAGCTATGTCCCTACATAAATCATTACATTGTACCATTGCTTTGTAGCTTAGTGTTCACAGGTGAATTGTTACTTGTTCAGTGTCTAGGTTTATGTTATCTGTTATAAAATAGCCAAAAAGTAATCAGCCTTTATGTGAATCCAATATGCATGCTACTGACTCCGAAAATTAATTTATGACTTTTCGTACTGTTGTATTTTTTATTGTGTTCTCACCATCATTTATCTTTCAGCCTCTGGGAACTCCACAAAATGTAATGAAATCTTTTAAATCTTGAGCACCGTGATGGATTTCACTTTGTTCTCTTCTTCTAGGTACCTGGATGGAAACCAGTTTACTCTGGTGCCAAAGGAGCTGTCCAATTACAAGCACTTAATGCTCATGTGAGTATAGATATGGTGGTGCCTTACAGCCCTGGGGTAATAGGTTAAAATCCAACCAAGGACAATAGCTGCATGGAGCTTGTATGTTCTCCCTATGTTTGTGTGGGTTTCCTCTGGGTACTCCGTTTCCTCCCACACTCCAAAGAACTGATAAGGAACTTAGATTATGAGCCTCATTGGGGATGGCAAGTGATGTAAGTGAGTAAGTAATAAAATAATATTGGCTGCTGGGTAATAATAAAAGGCCATTATAAAAGTATTTCTCAGATATGCCAGCTGCATTGTGGGCATGTGGTCATGATACTTGATTAGTAGTAGTGCCACACACACACACGGCCATCTTTATCTTTCTAACCAAAAGCCATAATGATAAAGATATAACAACTGTAAAAACAACACAAAAATAATTGTAATAATTATAAATAATAAAATATTGTGAGAACAGAAGTCTGGCCCGTAGGTCCAGCCCTTCACCTAGCTACACCCCTGTGTTGGCACCTATCATGCTACAGCATCATTACTAACTTCTGTGCTGCCTACGTGTCCTCTAACAGCATGGGGGGCCATATTACGGTGACTTAATGGATTTGTCTTTTTCAGTGACCTGAGCAATAACCGAATCAGCACTCTCTCTAACCAGAGTTTCAGTAACATGACTCAGCTCCTCACTCTGTAAGTAATTTATCACATTTCCATTATAAAGTATGTAGTGACAGAAAATAGAAGTTTCTTCTAGTACTGTGAGCTTAACCACCCTCTACTTCGTCTTCAGGATTCTCAGTTACAATCGTCTTCGATGCATTCCTCTCCGGGCTTTTGATGGTCTTAACTCCCTCAGGCTCTTGTAAGTAGTGGCTCACTTCTATCACTCGTACAAATATCCATAACATCTATGAATATATTCCAGAAAAACGATTTTCATCCCGTTGCTATTGTTTATAGCTGATGATTGCCACTGACCAACAATGGTCTTGTATCCTACAGGTCCCTACACGGCAATGACTTATCTACTATTCCTCAAGGGGCTTTTGGTGATCTGTCATCTCTGTCACACTTGTAAGTTGTTTGCACAAAAAATATGGACACTTTTTCAGAAAGGAAAGTAATAAACTGCAAGTTCTGTTGTTGGGTTGATACCGAGGAAAGGAGCATCTCGAAGTATCACAGGTGGCTACTGGCTTGAAATATGGACCATAAGGACTCCATGTATCCATCCCCCTGTACATAATTAGGATGAAGTAATGCAATCTTTTAGTTCATTTTGCTTAGAAGCCTCCCTACATTACTACATGTATATACCTTGACATGAGCTCAGACTTTTGGAATATTGAATAACATGCTGTCGTATACAGATGTTCTTTGATGTTCCATGTTCACTTTCCTATTGAATTATTCCATTTAGATTCATAAAGAAAGGTATGTTTTTTTTACATCCCACACAATTTCTTCCTTCCCTGTAATAAAAAGTGACAATTACCTGAGTACATTTGCAGAAATTAGACCTGACGTACTAAAAACACAAACAGCAGGAAACCTGAAATAGATCCTATATTTCACAATGCTCCATCTGCAGTTGAGTTGTTCTGAGAGAAATCTTTCCCATTCATCCTGTTCCAGAGCAATTGGGGCAAACCCTCTGTACTGTGACTGTAACATGCAATGGTTGTCAGACTGGGTCAAGTCAGAATACAAGGAGCCTGGTATTGCACGGTGCACTGGACCTGGAGACATGGCTGACAAACTTCTCCTTACTACACCATCCAAGAAGTTCACGTGTCATGGTAATATCTTCTTCAATATCTGAGTATATTTCACCACACTTTAGACCTAATTAGATCCCATTTGGGAAAAAGTATAACATTTACAGATTTTTAGTAAATGCTTTTTGTGTATGTATTCAAACTAACACTCAGTCTTTTACTTTTGGCCTTGTGATAATCCTTGCCCTAGAAATTCCAGGGCCATGTGGTTTTCTTGTTGCAGGTAAGGGTCATGGACCCCTAACCCCAAGCTATCAAAACAAACTTTCTCCTACTTACCTCCCCTAAGATGTACCCCTAAATCTAAACACGCATGTCACTTTTCCACACCCCTGTCTTTGTGCTATATCTTCAAGTCAAATGAAAGCATACCAGGTTTCAGTTGTAGTTGAAATCATTGACTTTGATGGTGTCTGAAGATATCCTTGTCTATTGATTATGTCTATTATATCACTGTAAGTGTTAAAAAAATATGACGACATAACTACACAATATGCACCGCCCCGACCAACCATGAACCTACAGACAAAGCTCTGCGAAAACTTTTGAAACTTTTTTTTAATACATTGGGGAAACCAGTGTGTTCCACTTATAGCGTCACATTCGGAAACACCTGTCATCTAGATCATTAGTCCTCAGCCTGTGGCTCTCTAGACATTGCAAACTATAAGGCCCATTTCACACGGGCGAGTTTTCCGCGCAGGTGCTATGCGTGATGTGAACGCATTGCACCCGCACTGAATCCTGACCTATTAATCTCAATGGGGCTGTGTACATGAGCGGTTTTTTTTTTACGCATCACTTGTGTGAAAAAAAACTGAACAACTGAACGCAATCGCAGGCAAAACTGAATGGCTTTGCCTGTGAAATCGCACAGTTTTCCCTGAACGCATCCGCAACGCATCCGGACCTAATCCGGACACGCTCGTGTGAAAGAGGCCTAACTCTCAGCAAGCACTGACTTCATGGGAACATGCTGTGAGTTGTGGTTTTACTCAAGCTAGAGAGTCACTGATCTAGACTATAAAATTTTAGGCTTTCATTTTAATATTGCTATATTCATCTTCTGGTTTAGGACCTGTGGATGTCAAAATCCTTGCCAAGTGTAATCCATGTTTATCCAACCCATGCAAAAATGAGGGTACCTGCAAAAACGACCCAGTTGAGTTCTACCGGTGCACATGCCCCTATGGTTTTAAGGTAATGTTAGTAGAAGAACTTTTTGTTGTCATGTTAACTTGACTTTGCATTTTAGGTTAATACATGTTGTATCCTTTCATGCTTCTAGGGTCAGGACTGTGATATACCTATCCATGCTTGCTTCAACAGTCCCTGTAAAAATGGTGGAACATGTCACTTGAAAGAAGGGGAGAAGGATGGCTTTTGGTCAGTATAAATAGTTTGTTGTTATGTTATTGGTGTTACTATACCATCTACTTACACATTCTTTGAAATTCTTATATGTTTAGTAATTAGAGGTGGAATCTGTCTCCTTGGAAATTAAGTTCAAACTACAGGAAGTGTGTTTTATAGCAGGAGATGCTAAGCAGATTGATATATAGATTTTTGGACAGTATTACGTGCATTTTATGTATTCTGATCTCTCTATGCTTAGGAGCCCAGTGGTGGCCGTGCTCAGTGATTGACAGGTATCACTGTATGCACAGAAGGCATAACGGGCCGCCCACCGGACTCCTAAATATATAAAGAGCAGGAAATTCAATGAAAAAATCACAAGTTATACTAAATCGTTTGCCACAAATCCAAATATCAATCTGCTCAGCTCCTCCTGCTCTATAACATATTGCTGGTGGCACAGACTTCATGTTCATTGCAACAGGTTCCCTGTAAGCCTATGTAAACTAAGCTGCAGTTCTTCGAATGAACATCTAAATAACGACTAGATAATATTGTAACTTTGTGTACCCCATACCCTTATGGTATCAGGTGTACATTTCTATCTCGTCCATAATGTACAGGCCATTAGTCTAGATGGACTGTAGGTGGCCTTTATCATACCCATATGTATATTGTATGCTACATTAGCTAGGAGCCAGACATATTTTTCATTCTACATACCTATTTCCAAAACGTAATCCGGTTGAGGAAATGACACTTTTACACATATGTTGGCAATTTGTTCCATAGTATCCTTCCCTCATTGCTTCCACATGCCGAGAGAAAAAATATGGCAGGTATATCATGGACAGCTATATTTTCTTTTGTAGAAAGCTTCCCATCATAGGTTTTTGCTTCCTTAGCTCCATAATTTATGACCACAAATCTGCTTATCTTTACATCAGTGGAATCCACCAGTTGCACTATGGAGCTGGCTCAGCTAGGTTACCTTACCAGCACCATCTACAGTTGAGCATTCTGCTAAGCTTAATGACCCATACATGAGCTGATGTCTCTAAACCTGACAGTGTGATAGGGAATGGTCAGTAGCTTTTTTAACATGTTGACTTAATTTGATCATTGGAAGTGAAAGCTAGAAGGGCATAGCTATATGTGAGCATAGGTATCATTTGCAACGTGGCCCTTCAGTGTCATCAGGCTGCCTCTGACATGTAAGAAGATGATAGTTGAGGGCCTGTTACACATTTTGCATTGGGTCTGGGAGCTTCACCTTATGCTTCTAGCTGGGTCTTATCCAACGTGGATCGGTTCTCATCTGTTAGACAAGGCTTAAAATTTGTATGGCCATGCTTAAGAATCACAGGAATACTTTTGTATATTTTATAAAACTGGAAATTAATGAAAGAGACCATATGAAAATCAGAGTCCATATTCTTCAGATTACCAATGACTTTAAATAAGTTGTACTATGAAATTTCTCTCTTTAAGGTGTACGTGTCCAGATGGGTTTGAAGGTGAGAACTGTGAGGTGAACATTGATGACTGTGAAGATAATGACTGCGAAAATAATTCCACATGCGTAGATGGAATCAACAACTACACCTGTCTTTGTCCACCAGAATACACAGGTGAGATCATGGAGATATGGTCATTATAATAATGGCTTCATAGGTCATACAGTATCTTCAAAGCCACCTCCTTATTCATAATTGTATGTATACAGTAATGGATCCAAATGTGCCATCTTATCATGTGTTTTCTTTAGAATTTCATTATTATTTCTATAAAGTGATCAAGTGATATCAGGCAAGGGCAGTAAAGGGTTTGGTAGCTATGAGTGGTCTACATATTCTAGCAAACTTCATTGTGGTGACCTCTAATGTATGGACATGTGTCTGTAATTGACCTATAGTGTGTGGACTTGTATGTACAGTACATAACCTAAACCAACCTTAAGTACATGTATGTATCTAACTTGACCTAAACTGTGTGGACTTGTGTGCACGTAACCCATATTGTATGGAGATGTCGATACCTGACCTTAACTGTATTGATATACTATATGGACTTGAATGTATAGGTCTTCCGATGAGTAACTGGTTGGTTTAGCACATTCACCACTAACGAACACAGTCGTCTTCCATCATAAACCTTTAGCTATCACCATTTTCATTCCAGTCGATGAGTGTGGACCCCCTTACCTCTGTACAATATTTTCTCTTAATAGATAAAGCTAAGCTTGCTGTGTCTGCTTCTCTGCTCTTGTCCTTGTTGCTTCTGTCTCTACATTTTGTGCCGTTTTCCAATAAACACATACGTATCTTGTCTCTTCTGTCTTTGTTGCACAAGCTGCTAATCTGAATGAGGTGGAAAAAGGTCAGTGTTTCTCTTAATGCTTTTCTCCTTATCTCAGTTGCATGGCACATCTTTATTTAAAGGGACGGCAAACCTGAAGACTGTCTTTTCTAAATTTCCTTTCCAGTTGAATGCAATCTATTGTTCCCCGTTGTCATTCATTTTAAGTTGTGGAGAGACTGACTGGTGTGTTCTTCAATCTGTTAATTGACAGGGACTTCTGAAAACATATGCCTCCATGACGATTACTTTATAGCACATATATCTTTAGTCCTAGTAGGAACCTCCAGAACATCTATTTTCATGTTGTACGAGTGGATGATATTAGCAGCTTTTAATAGTACACACTTGAATCAGCTGTTTATGTTTAGTTCTCCTGTACATTAATGCGTCTTGTATTTTATATGTTGTCTTATGCCCAATTTGTAAAATTATAGGGGTTCTCTGGGAAAAATATGGACAGCTCATCCTTGGGAAAAACCATCAATAACTGGGGCTAAGTGGATTTAGACATCACGAATCACACATTGATAGCCTAACCTAAGGAGAGGCCATGCACAGATCATTCAGATCTTGTCATCTCCAACTTCCTTTACTCATTTATTATGAAGGTCATTGCCAGGGTCAGACTGGGGTTCCTTGGGCACACCAGAGAAAATGTTTCTCGGGGCCAAATCCCATATCATTGATAAAGTCTAATAGATTTTGATTTAAAGAAATAGACCCTAGAGGCAAGTTACTGTCTCCAAAGGCTGATCCAAATGATCTTTTTTCTCCTGGACATTTTGGGCCTAATATTGTCTGGGTCCACCAGAAGATCCCCTGATACTCTGGTGGGCTAGTCCAACGCTGGTCATTGCTTCTTGTCAGTAGGCTTTATACGAAAGGTTCAATAGAATATGCGAAATACCTACTGTACTTACATCAATTTTCAGAATTGCTTGTCGACCTAGATCAGTGGTGGGCCACTGCTGGTGCCTCCCGTTGGCCGTTGGTTCCATTCTCACAGTACAGAGTTCTGTGCAGACGCTCTGCTATCCCACATACAGTACTGTTCATGTGCCATAAATGTTTGAGCAATTAGAGTTGGGACTCTCATTGATCCCATGTACAGGAGCCCAGGGCCCCCTGCTTACAGCGGAGAGACTATATGGGATACTAAACATGCTTGTGCAGCCACCTCTCTGTAGCATACAGGGAAACAAGACATTAAATGTTAAGTTGACCATCATTGCCCTAGGTCTTCTCCACATACCCACAATTCACGTCCTTACCTTGCATGTTTACATGCTCATTGCTTTGCTTCTCTAAGGACTGGACATATCACTTTGGTAGAAGCCCATCTAGTTCTTATAACACTGGGCTCCTATTATTGGCAGTCCATGTCGCTCATAGTTCCTGGAATAATCACTTTGTTATGACTATGCAATATGAATAGAGCGTCTTAAAGGGCTAATGTTAGTGCACACTGCTATGCCGTAGAGCAGATGTAAAGCTTGTTAATATATATTTTATGTTACAAGTCATTCATGGGAGTCAAGCCATCTATTGCAGAGCTTCATGATCCAGAGACTGCATGCTGCTGCACTAAGTTAATTATTCCACTTCATAAAAAGATACGTTTTGTGTTTCAGTACATAGCGACAAGGGAAAGCTAAAGCAGGTGTTCCTCCAGCGCTTTACATGCTTCTTCATAAAGCTGTCAGAAAAGCCTACAGTGCGTCATCACAAACTGCAGTGAGCTGGGGGATACTTGTAGAAACGCAGCAGTAAATTATGTGTCCTTGCCACATCCTTAAAGATTATGTCCCCCAAATAGAGGTCTACATATTGTGGACTCAATATAAAATCTATAACAGGTGCCCCCTACCATGTGTAATCTTTCACAATGGTGTCTTCTTATGTGGCAGATAGGCCTTTGGGGCTGTGAGATAGATAGATAGATAGATAGATAGATAGATAGATAGATAGATAGATAGATAGATAGAAGATAGATAGATAAATAGATAGATAGATAGATAGATAGATAGATAGATAGATATCGATAGATATGAGGGAGATTAGATAGATAGATAGATAGATAGATAGAGATAATAGATATACAATCAGACAGATATAGATAGCTAGATAGATAGATATCGATAGTTAGATATGAGAGAGATTAGATAGATAGATAGATAGATAGATAGATAGATAGATATTAGATGATAGATAGATAGATATGAGATAGATAGATAGCTAGATAGATAGATCGCTGATAGATAGATAGATAGATAGATAGATAGATAGATAGATAGATAGATAGATAGATAGATAGATAGATATAATAGATATACAGTCAGACAGATATAGATAAATAGATAGATAGATCGATATAAGATAGATAGATAGATAGATATCGATAGATATGAGAGAGATTAGATAGATAGATAGATAGATAGATAGATAGATAGATAGAGATAATAGATATACAGTCAGACAGATATAGATAGCTAGATAGATAGATATTGATAGATAGATGGAGAGAGATTAGATAGATAGATAGATAGATAGATATTATATAAAAGTACAGTAGATAATGACATGCATTCCTCTCATAACATATTCTAACGAATCTACTATTACCATGTCTTTTGTAATCGCTAATTTAAAAGTTTTATCCTATAATTCATCATTTATGTACATTTTCCCTTTTTATCTTATAATATGGTTATATGCTTGTCTACATTCACACATTTACCGTTCCATTAATAACACACTGCTTCAGGGCACTTGAGGCTCGCTAGCTATTATGGGAGCTTTTATTTCTTCTGTGTACAATGGACATGTAGAAATAAAGGATGTACAGTATACTAAGTGCTGATCACCTTGTATTTCAGGTGAACTCTGTGAAGAAAAGCTGGACTTCTGTTCCCCGGAAGTAAACCCGTGTCAGCACGATTCTAAATGCATAGTGACGCCGAAAGGATACAAGTAAGTGCAGAGTAAAGGCGAGTAATTGCTACGCACGGTGTTGGCCAAACTCCATTGTCGTGTACGTCCCTTATAGGGGCGTAGCTATAGGGGGTACAGAGGTAGCAGTCACTACCGGGCACAGGAGCCTGAGGGGGCCCAAAGACCCTTGTGGTGCGTAAGAAGACACTGGTATTATAGAAAGTGCCTGCTGGTCAAGTTACACCTCTTGCTGGAGGGAAGGGGTTAGGTCAAGAATTTGGCATTAAGGAGGTGCTGTTTCAATTTTTGCCTCAGGCATCACGAAGGCTATGTGTTCCCCTGCCACTGGCCACAAAGCTCTGAGGGAAGTTGGGCCCAAGCTGAACTCTTGTACCAGGGCCCATAAACCTTTAGCTACACCCCTGGTCCTTGAATTGAATATAGCAGTGTAAGGGCTGTACCTGAGCTTTCCCAGGGTCCTGAAGAGTAACCTACAGTCTGCACTCCATGAACGACTCAAGAATTTATATTTTCTGACACATGTAGACAATCTGACCATATGTGATCTTCTATTTCATAGATGTGACTGCACCCCGGGATATGTGGGGGAGCACTGCGATACAGATTATGATGATTGCCAGGACAACAAGTGTCGTAATGGGGCACGGTGCACAGATGCAATAAATGGGTACACGTGTGTGTGTCCAGATGGCTACAGGTGAGCCTGCATCCAAACCTCGGGGACTGGATCCTTGAATATTAAGGTCTCTGCCATAGCGATGATGTGTCTATGTCTTGTCATAGTCAATTTGTACATCTTCTCTTTCAGTGGTCTGTTCTGTGAATTCCCACCTCCTATGGTTCTACCCCGTACAAGTCCATGTGACAACTATGAGTGTCAGAATGGAGGTCAGTGCATTATGAAGGGCAATGACCCGTCCTGTCAATGCACCTCCAGCTACCAAGGAAGCAAGTGTGAAAAACTCACAAGCATCAACTTTGTGAACAAAGAAGCATTTCTACAAATCCCATCCACAAGAATCCGCTCTCAGACGAACATCTCACTACAGGTTTGTTGCGATGCAGATTGTGTAGTGTTAAAGAGCCGTTCAGTAGGATCAACCCTATTAAACCAGTCATATTATCTGGTAGCGTTGACTTTGCTGATTACAAATCATTTGTAGCATTCCTGACAAAAAAAAGTGTTTCATTCTATATGTGAATCAGCACTTCAATGCACCGAGAGTTGAATCGGCAAACAGGTGATCTGGGCGAATAAAGTCTGATAAATATGGTTAACCACTTCCCTACCGACACATAACTATATCCGTCGGTGGTAGGTTCTTTAAAGATGGCTCCCATTCCAGAGCACACATATAAAAACATAGACACAATGTTTTTGGTGTCCACCACTATGGTAATGGACCAAATAATGCTGGAGTTCTAGGAAAGGTAAATTGACTATATACAGTATGTTTTAATGTTGTGTTTGCTGCTCCTAAAGTGATAGTGGCATGTTAGAAGTTTTATTGAGATGGTTTAAGGTGCTAAGACCCCCATAGATTGCTAAAACAAAAGACGCGTTGTGCCCCTTCATTTCTCATTGCTTCTGCTCTAGCTCCCCTCCTTTCTGATTGCCCTTGCTCTAGCTCCCCTCATTTCTTAATGCCTCTCCTCTAGCTCCCCTCATTTCTGATTGCCTCTGCTGTAGCTCCCCTCCCTAATGATCGCCCTTGCTCTAGCTCCCCTCCTTTCTGATTGCCTTTGCTCTAGCTCCCCTCCTTTCTGATTGCGTTTGCTCTAGCTCCCCTCCTTTCTGATTGCCTTTGCTCTAGCTCCCCTTATTTCTGATGGCCCTTGCTCTAGCTACCCTCCTTTCTGATTGCCTTTGCTCTAGCTCCCCTCCTTTCTGATTGCCTTTGCTCTAGCTCCCCTTATTTCTGATGGCCCTTGCTCTAGCTCCCCTCCTTTCTGATTGCCTTTGCTCTAGCTTCCCTTATTTCTGATGGCCCTTGCTCTAGCTCCCCTCCTTTCTGATGGCCCTTGCTCTAGCTCCCCTCCTTTCTGATTGCCTTTGCTATTGCTCCCTTTATTTCTGATTGCCTTTGCTCTAGCTCCCTTTATTTCTGATGGCCCTTGCTCTAGCTCCCCTCCTTTCTGATTGCCTTTGCTCTAGCTCCCTTATTTCTGATTGCCCTTGCTCTAGCTCCCCTCCTTTCTGATTGCCTTTGCTCTTGCTCCCTTTATTTCTGATTGCCTTTGCTCTAGCTCCCCTTATTTCTGATTGCCCTTGCTCTAGCTCCCCTCCTTTCTGATTGCCTTTGCTCTAGCTCCCCTTATTTCTGATTGCCCTTGCTCTAGCTCCCCTCCTTTCTGATTGCCTTTGCTCTAGCTCCCCTCCTTTCTGATTGCCCTTGCTCTAGCTCCCCTCATTTCTGATTGCCCCTGTTCTAGCTCCCCTCATTTCTGATGGGCTCTGTTTTCATACTGGCCACTATGCCTAAAATATGTTAAGACTTCCGGTATTTTTAGAGCAACTACATGTGCCATAGATACAATTGACTGAAGGGAACTTAATTGACTTCTGTGGATGAGTTTTCTAGGCATGCTCTGTGACCTGTGCAGAAGTCAGGAAGGAGCAGAAAAGCTGTAATATCACCAACTGTGAATAGAGTATTCTGTGTTATCTATGTAGAGATGCTACTTGCCATTGTAATCCTGCCTGTAGTGATAGGGATAATAGCTACAGAACAGAAAATCATGGCCTACTCTTAGACCTAGTAGCCAGTGTTAAACTTGCAGTATTATATACATTTTGGAAATATAGCCAGGGACATGGAAAATTAAAAAAATTCCCAAAAAAATATGTTTACACAAGCGCTATTTAATCAAATGGTCATTTTCTGATGGCACGTTCCCCTTAAGTCAAATCAACCAATAGTTATGTTTCTAATTGGGCGTTTTTTTTTCTGAGACCCACTTCAGATGACCACAACCACATATTACGGTCTGCATTACCTAGACGATCTGTCTGTGCACAGAAGCCTAAAACCCTGTTGTAATCAATGTTTTGTTGAGTAGGACCACAGGGGTCTGAGTGCTGCAGCCTTAATATGGAACCTAATATGCAGCCATATTCCGTCTGAAGTGGGGTCATCACATGCTCCAGCTATCTGAAGCATACAGAAACTGCTCTCAGTATGCAGCTAGTACACATGCATGAACTTTTAACATGAGGAGATATCGGTATCATGTGAGCACTCTTGCAATAAAACTCTTATTTAGATCCGAATCTTAGCAGCACATAAAGGGGAGGTTTAATAAGACGAACACATTGAAATTCCTTGTGAAATGAGATCCTCTGTTGCGGCTCCAGAAATCCGCTTTTTCTTTATTAACATCATACAGATGTCGATAAATGTCAGAGTAAAAGAAAGAACATGTCACAATACTCCATAAACCATATCAATAAGTGTATGGATTCAAAGTGAATTATATCTTTTATCACACGGATGATACGATATTAACCAGGTGATAAAAAAACTGGATCATTGCGGATGTTAAAAGGGGGATCCTGGGACCAGCAAAAGAAAAAAGAAAACACAAAATATCTCTGTTTGCTGTCATTGTATAGATTCTTTCATGACTTACTTCCAGGGAATGAAATCCTGTCCTGGAGATGTGATGTTGATCATAGGGCTCATTACAGTTACGTTTATCATTACTCCTCTCTCTTGTAAAGCGCCATGTCCATCACATGACCAGGGGAGATTTTTATCCTCTAGAATTGATTCTAATGCTCCTCACCTCTCAGGGGCTGTTCCCATACCTGTTGATTGACAGGGCCAGACATCTAGCCTGGCCGTGACAATCTAGGCCATGCGCCGGATGCTGAAGCTCAAATTTAGCTTCAGGAGCAGTAACTGCGCTCGCGCTTCTATCCGGAAGTGTAGTGGTGTCATAGCAGACATCTAGCCTAACAGGACCCAAATCGTCAGGCTAGATGTCTGGCCCTGTACATCAATAGGCAGGTGGGTGCTTATTTTCTTGCGGGGACAGCCCCTCAGAGGTGAAGAGCTCTTGCCAATGAGATGAATCGAAAATAAAAATTCCTGCCCAAAGATCAGATGGTTTTTTTGGCAGGGAAAGCTGAAGGTGTAATGTCATATTATATGATCCCTATTCTAACAAATGGGTGGCCATTAAATATATATTTGCTCCCAAGAGTGAGTGCTTCTTTTTACTGTGGCTCTCCTCCGTGGCTATTCAAAGGGGGATCCCAAGCAAGAGACTTTCCTACAAATGACCTAGCAACAACCCCTTGAAGGAGGTTTTCCTGGTATTATGAATTTTTAAACATTGGGAGGTCTAAACTTAAAGGCTATGTACACCTTTTTTTATGATTGCACATTACTCATTTTGGTCTAAAAATCATTTTTTCAATTGGTCTTCATTAAAAATATTGAATGGTTTTGTCACAATGGGTTAACTGTCTTTCTGTGTGAATTATACGTTCCCTTTCATCTAATAACCCTAATCTCTAATTTACTAAGAGGCCATAAACACTTATTTAAGCCACTTTCTTATCAGTAAGATAAGAACTGAGCTATAATGAGTGTTTATAATGTCAGAGAGCAGAGATAAGGAGCCCATCAGCTTCCTGCCTGATGAAACATAGAGAAAATTCAGACGCCATATTTGTAATAATTTGTAATGGGCTCTTGATTTGTGTGGTTCTTGTTCCAGGTGGCCACAGATGAGGACAGTGGGATCCTCCTCTACAAAGGTGACAAGGATCATGTAGCAGTGGAAGTTTACCGGGGCAGAGTGCGGGTTAGTTATGACACTGGAAATTACCCGGCATCTGCTATCTACAGGTATGTTTATGGCTGTACCTCTGTGCTAGTCACAGATTTCTTCCTATGATAGTAAAAATTAACTAAACAAATTGAGTCAGTCCTGTGACCCTAGAATACAGTAGACTAGTTACCTGGAGATACAACTGGGTGTGAAGCATAGAGCCGGAGGGCAGGTGATCGGTACGACTGATTTGTTTTAGAGAAGAAATGTTGTCTTCTCCATTTATTTGGAAACACATCGCAATTTGATGGGTTTCTACATTTACATTACTCTGTAAAGATGTAGTTTTATGACTGTAATGAAGATAGTTTATCATCAAATAGATCTTAACATTAGGGATATCCATTAAATGCCCCTATAAAGGCCATTTTATAAGGTCTGATGAACAGGTAATAGACAGTAGGAACCGAACTTTCACTATCATTGTGAGGTCACACAGGGCAATGTGCTGGTGGCAAATGGTGATATTGTGGGCTGCATAAAAGATGTGGTCACCCGATGAACTGCGTTGGCTCATTCATTGGGTGATCGGTGGCATATGTACATGCGCCAGTTATATGGAGCGAGCAGTTGTATGTAAAAGTGTCCTTCTTAGTCATTATGAGGGATCAGGAATCCCACTTCATGGTCATGTTAACCCTCTTGGGCATGGCCACTCAGCTAAGATGACCTAAAGTATAAATCTCTATCTGGATTTTGAATATATAAATGTATGTATTTGCAACTCTTAGGGGCTTAGTAATGCACTCTATATATAGAATCTCTATCCATATGTTTTATTAGGGCCTATGGACATCACAGTGGGGGTCTCCTGCTTGGTACTCACCCTGCTAGAATGGACCAATGTTCGTCATGCATATCATGGATGTGCAATCATTTGATAACAGCTGATGCCCTGGGTCAGAGAAAAGGGATAGCCACCATGGCTTTTGTTCAAAAAAGGTTAAATTCTGGAGACAACCCCTTTAACTTTGGAGAAAATGCCCTCTAAATGCACTAATGCCAGTCAACCTCTTTCCGTGAGTTAAGACATTTCCTCCATGAGGGTTTGTACATCAGTCACCTCATTCAATTTCTCCCCTCATGACATTGCAACTGGCCTTAATGACAACTGAGATTGCTCAGCCTCGTCTAGACTGTGTTTAATTGATTGGAGAGTAATAAAGGTTGCTGGAGAAGGAAATCTGGTGGCCACAGTACAAGAAAAGGAGAACGTGCAGGTGGCATGCAGTCGTCATTATTACAACCTTAGTGATGGAGTGAAGCTAGCGTGGAGTGACCAGCCTCAAAATACCGAATCCAC
This sequence comes from Bufotes viridis, assembly GCA_033119425.1. NCBI lineage: Eukaryota > Metazoa > Chordata > Amphibia > Anura > Bufonidae > Bufotes > Bufotes viridis. The sequence continues at coordinate 560,259,853 of CM065589.1, read as the reverse complement.
CAAATTCTTTTCTTTAGGTGTTTCATAAGCATTAAAACTTGTCTTTTGGCCATTGTACAATATAAACACAGCCATATAAAAAGCTTTGCAAGCACGGCGCAGTGGTGTGATATGCATCTCTCCACAGCAAGAGAGAGCTCCAAACATCTGGCACTGGCATGTTTGTAGACCATGCCAATCCTCATTCACTTGCCTTAACAACATTTCTTTTTTACAAATCTGTTCAAACGTAACCCAATCATAAAACTCATTATGTAACACACAATGATATTGTAGATGACTTCCACATGTTGACCCATCTCTAGTGCTGGTTCATTGCCGTGTTTTGTATCCATGCTTAGATCAAAGCCATTTGTAGACTGTAGAAAGTCCATTGGGTTTCTTAAAATAACGACATGTTATAAATTACAATAATTTGGCACCTTCAGGTGGCTACACCTATAGCATAATGAATATCAGTATACACTGTGCTATAGAATGGATCTCTGTTATCCACCATGTCAGGCTTAAGTGGCCATACCCTTTAGATAGCTGTCCACCAAACTCTCGTTTAACCTATAGTTGTTCCTCCTAAAATCTCCATACCCATGAACACTTGGCTCGGCTGAGCTAGTGTTCCCCGAAGGAGGAGGGGAATAAGCTGCTACCAGACACGTCTGGTAGTGGCTTATCTCCCTTGTGAGCACAAGATTAGGCACAGTGTCAGACTAAAGTTCCTTGGACCCACCAGAGGAAATGATTCTGAAGGCCCACACTTTGTGTGTATATAGGACCTTAAGGGCCTTATTTTATTAGGAGACAATTATTGTCAAAGGTTGGGCCCACTAAAGGATCCTCTGGTACTCTGGTAGGCCGGTCCGACCCTGATTGGGCATGCTGAATTCCAAATGGTCTGATGCTTTTTTACTCCTGCTAGGGTATGTCATCTCTTATCTGGACCCCACAGTCTTTAGAATGAAGGGGCAACAAGCATTGTCTCCTTCATTGATCTTTCCCTACACAGCAATGTTTCCAATCATGCTCTGTCCAAGACCCATGTAGTTTTGTTGCATCTCTCTGTGCACTGGGTGGCCGGGAGCTCCACTGAGCAAGAGCCTGTCCTAGTAAGCAATATGTCATAGTATTAAATGACTTCAAGACGTTTGGAGCCATGTATTTTATAAAGATGTAGCAGAAATTGTATTATAGTGTGGTCAAACATATAAAAATGGACAAGTTGAGCAGCATTCTGTCATCAGTGATCATTTACACCCTGTGGTATGCGCTGTTCTATGCTGCCCCATAACCCTCTACTTGGCAGATCTTTCACCTCCGTGGGCTTTCCAGCATCACTCCAGAGTCAGCTTCCCATGCAGTAATTCTTCCCATCATTAGGAGAAGAATATGAGACTCTGATGATTGAAACAGATTGGCCTCCCTGATTTGGCTTATTGTGTGTATTGCTACACCAGCAATGAATTAATTACTAAATCAGGTACAGACCATAGAGCCATGGCCATAAAACAGCAGTTTCAGAGGCAGTTACACAGCGTGACACTTTAACTTACTGTGCTGGCTTCCAACTAGCAGTAAATAGACGTGGAGAGAAAAACACTATTGTTAGCAGAGAGCAGGGGGAACGGCGTCCTGTATTCACCAAGAATAAGAAATAAGACCAGGACTTGTTATATGGTAATTATATAACCCAATGAGCAGGGAGCCTTCAGACATCGATACTCCATAGGACCATATTTTGATATCAGGTCACTCTTGCAAACTGTCCTGTGTAAATGGAAGGACATTCCTATTCCTGTCCTGAAACAATATGATCAATTTGGCTCTAGGGCTTACCCCATTTTAAATGCACGGTAACAGAAGCAATGATGATGGTAGTCTAAATCACTGTCCTGGATAAAATGACTCCTTATGCAAACAAACTACACCATGGTATTCCCAAGATTGTGACTGTAGACTGTGCTGCCTATTAAAAGCATGGCATAGGTACAGTACGAGAGACAATGCATATATATGCCCTTTGAGGTAGATGTTCCACAAGCCGAGACCCTACAGTAAGTTTTAGATCTCTTTGTCGCATTTCGTGTCTTGATGTCATCCGTTTTCTGATTTATTCGTTTTGTGGTGGGATCCAAAGGTACAGGTCCAATCTAAGTTTTTATCTGGTGCTTCCAATCAATATTAGATTGGTGGAGGTCCAATTCTTTGCACCCTACCAGTCAGCCCCCTAATTTTATTAGTGGCTTCACGTATATCTGGTATTAAAGTTGTTATGAACTGTGATACCAGGTAAAACCACTATTAGAAGTATGATGTTGTGCCTGACAAACAAAGAAGGGAATGTGGCACCCACTGGAGCTCTGTGAACTCATCAAACAACTGATTGGTGTGGTACCCAGAGTTGATGCTCCACCTATCTAATCCTACGGATAGGCCATCAATTTGGACCTGCATAACTCCTTAAAATAAGTGTCTTTTCCCACTGTATCTTACAATTCCATACAGGGACATAATGAAGCTATAAGGGGTGCAGAGGCAGTAGTCACACCAGACCTTTGTGCCCTAAAGGCCTCTCTGAAAAGACACCAAATGGCTCATGGAAGGTAAAGGCCCTGTTACAAATTTTTCATTGGGGCCCAGGAGCTTCAAGTTACATCTCTGATTCCTCATGGTACCACCTGGTACCACCTGTGTAAGCTGAATCCTAAATTACTAATTTATAGGATCGCTCTTTTAGACAGTGATTTTTCATGTACATTGAAGCATCTCCCTCTTCTCTTTACAGCGTTGAGACAATAAATGACGGGAATTTTCACATTGTGGAGCTTGTAAGCCTGGATCAAACACTGTCACTAATAGTGGATGGCGGAAACCCCAAGACCATAACTAATTTGTCAAAACAATCTTCTCTGGTTTTCGAGTCCCCGCTTTACGTAGGAGGTAAAAGATATTGGTTTGTCATGTCACAGATAATAGGTACATTTTTTTAAGCACCCGTCACTGTGATTAATATGTTTTCTGACCCCTGGATCACAGATCAAACCCTTCCTGGAGTGTATTGATCAGACATGTGGAGGGAATGTTATGGATGGTTCAGCTTTCACTGCTGGTTTGTTAGACTAATCCTCTTCACGAACAAGACAAAGTGAAGAGTGAAGATAATTGGTGTACTCTTATAATGTTATGGACGATCATCTGCAGCTTTATGATGAAACACTAAGGGAAACTGAGAATTCAGACTATAACGTAACTATTCTGTGCTATTCTGATGAAAGCATGATAGAAAAGGGACATGGGATTCAGACCCCCAACAATTTACAGGATGGCATGCATAGCCAGCCCTCCATTGAAATCAATGGTAGACAGAGGTGCTTACAACACAGCCGTGCACAATCTCCCGCCTATGCACCAAGATGAACTAGAAGAATTTTGGGCAACTCTTTTTGAAAATTGTTTGACTGGTTGACAGTAAATGGGTTTCAGGATGACCCATTGTAGTAGTCTGTGAGGGAACCCAGTAGCAAGGGACTAGTTACCCTTCAGCACCATCACAACAGAAGCAAAGTATTAAATAGTAGATCCCTTTGAAATCAAGGAGCTGTTCATAATTGTGAAAACCTTCCATGTCCTCCAGAGTAAAAGATTTTTATATTTGCTCTTCTCTGTTGCTAATAGCTGGACAGATGTGTGAATGGAGGAACTTCTACTAATAACTCGGAATTGCCTAGTATTTGAGCATGGGTTTGCCAGACAGACCTTTAACTGGACAATACCATATGCAGTCACCAATAAATAGAACAATTAGGTTCGAGCACTGGAGAGAGATTAGCAAGCGTGTACAGCTCTTGAATTCAGAAGGGAAATGGAATGAAACCCATCTATTGGTTAATGGCTAACTCCAATTTAATTTTATGGAAGATGGCCATGTACGCCTGACTATCTTTCTACTCAAGTCTGTAGTAGGAACGATTTGTTTTGTGGTCTACTTCCTTCCAACACTCCCTAATTTGCTTATCAGTCATCACTCGTTAGGCAGTTTGTGCTTCAAGTAATGCTATTTTCACACTAGCATTTACAGATCCGACAGGTTTTCCAGCTGGGAACAGCCTGCCGGATCCTGCTGGAATGCCATCCGACCCCATTAATTATAATGGAATCTGGTGGAAATCTGACCACAACGCAGCAAATATGCAGAGAACCCGCTGAGTTTTTTTTTCCACCCAATTCCCGGCATTCTATGCCAGAACAGCCTGCCGGAAAGCTGTATTGGTAGTGTGGAACAAGCCTAAAATTTAAAGGAAGTCTTTCACCCCAAAAAAACATTTTTCAACACTCACATCTTTCTCTGCAAAATTGCCCCCACATTAAAAAGCGTCTTACCCTATTGCTGTACCTCCTACCGATCTTCAGAAAATCACTTTAAATGCAGATGTCAATCACAGTTGAAGGTGCCCAGGGGAGGCGTCATAACGGCCGTTGCCCAGGCCGCGCGCTCATCTTCATAACTTTCCACTCCGCCTTTCACCCAGATGGCCCGCCCAGTGTCTTCAGCTTGCCCTCTTCCTCCAGTGGCCAAATCCTGTGCTTACGCCGAGGATCTGGATGTCTGCGTCTGCACACTGGTTTCCCGATTACTGGCAGAAGAATCGGGGCATCCAGTGCGCAGGCGCGGACATCTGGTTCCTCGGCGCAGGCACGGGATTTGGCCACTGCAGGAGGAGGACAAGCTGAAGACACTGAGCGGGCCGTCTGGGTGAAAGGCGGAGTGGAAAGTTATGAAGATGAGCGTACGGCCTGGGCACCGGCCGTTATGACGCCTCCCCTGGGCACCTTCAACTGTGATTGACATCTGCAATTAAAGTGATTTTCTGAAGATCTGTAGGAGGTACAGCAATAGGGTAAGAAGCTTTTTAATGTGGGGGCAATTTTGCAGAGAAAGATGTGAGTGTTGAAAAATGGGTTTTTGGGATGAAAGACTCCCTTTAAAGAGAATTGGTCAGTGGCCTTCTAATCTACTGGGTGTTTTACCAATGGATTCTTTTAGGCTTTGCTCCACTATTATTTCTGAAGTTCTGCTTCAGTATCGGGGCAGAACAACGAAAATAATTGAAGCACCAGATCAGATGCATAACAGATATAAATGGCTTCTGACAGACCCCACTGACTATAATGGACACTGTAAGGTTTCCATCAGGGGGCCCAGCATTTTACTGCACAAAACAGCAAAACACGCTGCATTATTTTGTTCGGAATGTTTAATGAATCCTGCAACAGAAGGTTGTGAATAAAGCCTGATACTATGATATGGATGGCAGATGTTACTGAAAAGATCAATCAGACTCTGGCTTCTACCTAGCAACTGTATAAATATATATAAACTATGGGAGAGATTTATCAAACTGGTGTAAAGTAGAACTGGCTTAGTTGCCCATAGAAACCAATCAGATTCCACCTTTCATTTTCCAAAGGAGCTGTGAAAAATGAAAGGTGGAATCTGATTGGTTGCTAGGGGCGACTAAGCCAGTTCTACTTTACACCAGTTTGATAAATCTGTATATAGTACCACTATAGACCTCACACCTCTGGTGAAATACACAGGGTGTTGCCCACAGCATATGTAACTTACATGTGATATGAAATATGAAAAGCAATACATGTTTTTGCTCAGATCATTTACTGTCTTGGGTATGATTTATGAACATATTTTTCTTTCACACAATTTCAAGTATCCAGGGGGAACCTTAAAAATACAACAAATTCAACAGGGATGTTAACCAGTTGGATTAAAACCAATGCCTCCAATGCCATGACACTAACCACTGGGCCACCATTTCTAATATTTTACTTGTTTATGTCGGCACAAAGTTGCTGAGTGGTGTATATTTAACGTTGTACCTTCTGACAATGCAGGTATGCCAATAAAGAACAATGTCGCTGTGCTACGTCAATCTTCTGGACACAATGACACTTATTTCCAAGGCTGCATACGGAACTTGTACATAAATAACGAGCTGCAAGACTTCAAGATGTTCAATCTGCAAACAGGAATAGTCCCCGGATGTGAGCCCTGCAACAAGAAAGTCTGCAAACATGGAACATGTGTAGCTGCCAGTCAGTCCGGCTTCACCTGCGAGTGTGAGGGAGGCTGGTCAGGACCATTCTGCGACCAGCAGTCCAACGACCCTTGCTTAGGACACAAGTAAGTAGAAAGTTTTATGATATACTGCTAGAGACAGGAGATGATATATTAATTGACTGGATGCTTAATCTAGAGGAGGGTCTTCATCTGAGTTTATTTTTTTCAAAAACATTGAGCGACAAATAGAAAAAAGCAGTTTATTTGCCTTAAAGGAAACCTGTCAGGGACTTCTACCAAACTTTATACTGTTTCCAAACTTGTCCCTATATTGTCTTTGTTCTTGCATTATATAAAAAGGTTTATATACAGGACATCCTGCAAATTACCCTTGAATAGTCATGAGGGTGATGCTGCTCTCCTTAATAGTCATGGAGATGATGCTGCTCTCCTGAATTGTAATGTGGGTGATGCTGCTCTCCTGAATAGTCATGGAGGTGATGCTGCTCTCCTGAATAGTCATGGGGTTATGCTGCTTTCCTGAATTGTAATGGGGGTGATGCTGCTCTCCTGAATAGTCACGGAGGTGATGTTGCTCTCCTGAATAGTCATGGGGGTGATGCCGCTTTCCTGAATAGTCATGGGGGTGATGCTGCTCTCCTTAATAGTCATGGGGGTGATGCTGCTCTCCTTAATAGTCATGGAGGTGATGCTGCGCTACTGAATTGTAATGGGGGTGATGCTGCTCTCCTGAATAGTCACGGAGGCGATGCTGCTCTCCTGAATAGTCATGGAGGTGATGCTGCTCTCCTGAATAGTCATGGGGTTGATGCTGCTCTCCTTAATAGTCATGGAGGTGATGTTGCTCTCCTGAATAGTCATGGGGGTGATGCTGCTCTCCTGAATAGTCATGGAGGTGGAGCTGCTCTCCTGAATAGTTGTGGAGGTGATGCTGCTCTCCTGAATAGTCACGGAGGTGATGCTGCTCTCCTGAATTGTTATGGAGGTGATGCTGCTCTCCTAAATAGTCATGGGGGTGATGCCGCTCTCCTGAATAGTCATAGGGGTGATGCTGCTCTCCTGAATAGTCATGGAGGTGATGCTGCTCTTCTGAATAGTCATGGAGGTGATGCCACTCTCCTGAATAGTTATGGAGGTGATGTCGCTCTCCTGAATAGTCATAGGGGTGATGCTGCTCTCCTGAATAGTCATGGAGGTGATTCTGCTCTTCTGAATAGTCATGGAGGTGATGCCACTCTCCTGAATAGTTATGGAGGTGATGCCGCTCTCCTGAATAGTCATGGAGGTGATGCCACTCTCCTGAATAGTTATGGAGGTGATGCCGCTCTCCTGAATAGTCATGGAGGTGATGCTGCTTCCTGAATAGTCATGGAGGTGATGTCGCTCTCCTGAATAGTCATGGAGGTCATGCCGCTCTCCTGAATAGTCATGGGGTGATGCTGCTTTCTGTATAGTCATGGAGGTGATGCTGCTCTCCTGAATACTCATGGGGGTGATGCTGCTCTCCTGAATAGTCATGGGGGTGATGCTGCTCTCCTGAATAGTCATGGAGGTGGAGCTGCTCTCCTGAATAGTTATGGAGGTGATGCTGCTCTCCTGAATAGTCATGGAGGTGATGCTGCTCTCCTGAATAGTTATGGAGGTGATGCTGCTCTCCTGAATAGTCACGGAGGTGATGCTGCTCTCCTGAATTGTTATGGAGGTGATGCTGCTCTCCTAAATAGTCATGGGGGTGATGCCGCTCTCCTGAATAGTCATAGGGGTGATGCTGCTCTCCTGAATAGTCATGGAGGTGATGCTGCTCTTCTGAATAGTCATGGAGGTGATGCCACTCTCCTGAATAGTTATGGAGGTGATGTCGCTCTCCTGAATAGTCATAGGGGTGATGCTGCTCTCCTGAATAGTCATGGAGGTGATTCTGCTCTTCTGAATAGTCATGGAGGTGATGCCACTCTCCTGAATAGTTATGGAGGTGATGCCGCTCTCCTGAATAGTCATGGAGGTGATGCCACTCTCCTGAATAGTTATGGAGGTGATGCCGCTCTCCTGAATAGTCATGGAGGTGATGCTGCTTCCTGAATAGTCATGGAGGTGATGTCGCTCTCCTGAATAGTCATGGAGGTCATGCCGCTCTCCTGAATAGTCATGGGGGTGATGCTGCTTTCTGTATAGTCATGGAGGTGATGCTGCTCTCCTGAATACTCATGGGGGTGATGCTGCTCTCCTGAATAGTCATGGGGGTGATGCTGCTCTCCTGAATAGTCATGGAGGTGGAGCTGCTCTCCTGAATAGTTATGGAGGTGATGCTGCTCTCCTGAATAGTCATGGAGGTGATGCTGCTCTCCTGAATAGTTATGGAGGTGATGCTGCTCTCCTAAATAGTCATGGGGGTGATGCCGCTCTCCTGAATAGTCATAGGGGTGATCTCGCTCTCCTGAATAGTCATGGAGGTGATGTCGCTCTCCTGAATAGTCATAGGGGTGATGCTGCTCTCCTGAATAGTCATGGAGGTGATGCTGCTCTTCTGAATAGTCATGGAGGTGATGCCACTCTCCTGAATAGTTATGGAGGTGATGTCGCTCTCCTGAATAGTCATAGGGGTGATGCTGCTCTCCTGAATAGTCATGGAGGTGATGCTGCTCTTCTGAATAGTCATGGAGGTGATGCTGCTTCCTGAATAGTTATGGAGGTGATGCTGCTCTCCTGAATAGTCATGGAGGTGATGCTGCTTCCTGAATAGTCATGGAGGTGATGTCGCTCTCCTGAATAATCATGGAGGTCATGCCGCTCTCCTGAATAGTCAAGGGGGTGATGCTGCTTTCTGTATAGTCATGGAGGTGATGCTGCTCTCCTGAATACTCATGGGGGTGATGCTGCTCTCCTGAATTGTCATGGGGGTGATGCTGCTCTCCTGAATTGTCATGGGGGTGATGCTGCTCTCCTGAATAGTCATGGAGGTGATGCTGCTCTCTTGAATAGTCATGGAGGTGATGCTGCTCTCCTGAATAGTCCTGGGGGTGATGCTGCTCTCCTGAATAGTCATTGAGGTGATGCTGCTCTCCTGAATAGTCATGGAGATGATACTGCTCCCTTGAATAGTCATGGGGGTAATGCTGCTCTCCTGAATAGTCATGCAGGTGATGCTGCTCTCCTGAATAGTCCTGGGGGTGATGCTGCTCTCCTTAATAGTCCTGGGGGTGATGCTGCTCTCCTGAATAGTCATGGAGGCGATGCTGCTCTCCTGAATAGTCATGGAGATGATGCTGCTCTCCTGAATTGTCATGGGGGTGATGCTGCTCTCCTGAATAGTCATGGAGATGATACTGCTCCCTTGAATAGTCATGGAGGTGATGCTGCTCTCCTGAATAGTCCTGGGGGTGATGCTGCTCTCCTGAATAGTCATGGGGGTGATGCTTCTCTCCTTAATAGTCATGGGGGTGATGCTTCTCTCCTTAATAGTCATGGAGATGATACTGCTCCCTTGAATAGTCATGGGGTGATGCTACTCTCCTGAATAGTCATGGGGGGATGCTGCTCTCCTGAATAGTCATGGAGATGATACTGCTCTCCTGAATAGTCCTGGGGGTGATGCTGCTCTCCTGAATAGTCATGGAGATGATACTGCTCCCTTGAATAGGAGTTGATGCTGCGCTACTGAATTGTCTTTTTGCCATATCCCCACTCACTTTAAAATTCCTCAAAAGTGGACCAGAAATTGCAAACAGAACAATTTGCTCACTTTTTATTCCTTAGGGTTCATTCACATGACCATATGTATTTTGCGGTCCGCAAAACGCAGATCCACAAAAAATATGAATGACGTCCATGCTGCATCCATTTCTTCTTTTTTTTTGTCAATTCATTGCAACAATGCCTATTCTTGTACCCAAAACAGACAAGAATAGGACATGTTCTATCATTTTTGGGGGGCTATGGAAGGGACATACGGATGCCGACAGTACACGGTGTGCTGTCTGCATTTTCTGTGGACCCATTGAATAAAAATGCGGACCAAGAATACGGTAGTGTGAATGAGGCCTTAGGCTGAGTTCCATCATAGGAAGCAGAAAAACAGAATTCAAGCTGTGACGGACATGCCCAAAGGCACCTCAGATTTAGTCCTCATGCACACGACCGTTGTTCTGGTCCGCATCTGAGCTGCAGTTTTTGCAGCTCGGGTGCGGACCCATTCACTTCAATGAGTCCGCAAAAGATGCGGACAGCACTCCGCGTGCTGTCCGCATCCGTTACCCTGCAAAAAAGAATAGGTATCTCTATAATGGGCTGCCCGTTCCGTTCCGCAAATTGCAGAAGGCACACGGGCGGCTTCCGTGTTTTGCGGACCCCAAAAAAAATGGAACGGTCGTGTACATGTAGCCTTATAATTGAGTCTGTTGGGTTCCGTCAAGATCTCTGTCATTTTACGTAAAAAAGAGTGCCGTATACATCATACGTGACAGAGTCTGCAATGGAGGCTGCTAACTGAGCAGTTGACAGCACATGTAAGCCGGCCAGACATCAGAATCCCAGTAATGCTTTTGCATCGTTCTTTTTACCGGAATGCGTTTTTCAGGACGTGATACATTTTTTGCAGCAGCCAGACAAATCTCTGTCTAGAACAGATTCTCTTTTATCTTTTTAAGAGCAATGTCTGTTTTTGAAGGTTTTGGCATAAAGTTTCTTATCAATTCTAAACTTCTTTTTTTTCCCCTCCTAGCGTCTATGTCATTTTTATATAGAATTTATGCCGCTCTGACAGCTCGCAGCTGAAAGATGTTTGCAGTACCTAGCACATATGCTGCTCTTGGCAGAATTACAGCGCAGGCTTGGAGACAATTTATTTGTGTATTATAATTGTTGAGAAGGGTGTGAAATTTTCTCTAACATTTTTTAAAGAAGGAGGATTCTGGTGGTGGCGACTACTAGTCGGAGATGGTTTCCAGATGTAGGGACAATCAGTCTATGTAGCTGGGCCATTGTGTGTTATTCTTCTCTGTACTGTTACATGACAAATGGAGCCAAGCTGAGATTGTCAAACTGCGTTCTGATACTATTATGTCTTCTTTATTGTTTTACATGGGACTACCTGTAATCTTCAAGAGTTATCACTAGTGTTGAGCGAACTGAACTTAATAAAGTGGAATTCGATGCGAATTTCAGGAAAAATACGATTTGCTGATTTCTTGGTGCTTCATGGTAACGGATCCATATTCCCTGGAATGGCGGTAAAAAAAAAAATACATACTCATCTCATCCATTTGATTCAGAGAGGCCATCGGGGCCAACTTGATTGAAGAAAACGCGCCAAATGTCACGCGCGCTGACGTGTGATATCACCTCGTCGGCGCGCTGACCGGGTGCGGCAACGTCATCACGTCAGCGCCCACAAGATTTGGTGCGTTTTCTTCAATCAAGATGGCCATGACTGTCTTTCTGCTATCAAATAGATAAGTATGTATTTTAACCCCTGATTAACCCCTGAAAGGCGTCAATGGGACTCTCAGAAACCGGAATCAGCGCTGAACGTGGCATCTGTGGGGTTCAATAACGTGGGGCGGCGCGATCGCCTTCCCTATCATTGTGCCCGCTACATACTGTACAATGTAATGCAATTCATGGCAAAGTACTTCATAACGAATCCGAATGTCTTGTCAAAGTTCAGCAAAGCAGCTTCGCTCATCACTAGTTATCACGATGCAACCTTAATGAGCTGGTAAAAGTGAGATATTGGCATTGAAGAGATGCAGCTACTAGATTTCAAGTAACTTAGCCACCTTGAAGTTACATACACCGGCCACATGATGTTTCTACTTCACATCCAGAGCTGCAATCAAAATTCTGCGTAACTCCTGTTACTAGAGAGCAGTGCATTATGGGAGGTTATGTAACAGTAACGTTGCTAGATAAAGGAGTTTAGGTTTAATGATTGATAAGAAGCGTAGGAAAATCAACGTGTTTCCAAATTCAGCTCATAGAACTTAGGAAGCCGCTCTGGATGTGAATGGAGAAGAGCACACTGTGACCCTTTAAACTGGTACAAAATAGTAAAATCAGAGAAAAAGTAAAATGAAGGGTAATCCTCTGCTAACCTGGGCATGCCAGTATTATAAATAGTGTTTTGCTTTATTTTTCAGGTGTGTCCATGGAACCTGCCTGCCAATCAATGCATTTTCCTATAGCTGTAAATGTTCCTCCGGCTATGGCGGAGTCCTGTGTGATGAAGCTGAAGAACAGATTAACCCTTGCCAGTCTCTTAAGTGTAAACATGGGAAGTGCAGGATTTCAGGTCTGGACAAAGCCTATTGTGAGTGCAACACTGGTTACACCGGAGACAGCTGTGATAAAGGTAACTCATCTGACTTATAGAAAGAGGAGACACACTGACCGTAATACTGCATGCATATACGCCATATTGTAGATGATCATTACTAACCAGCGTGAAGTGTAATGAAATGCATAGTCTCAGAGACATATTGCTAGGATGAACCATCAATGTCTTATTAGTAGGTGCATTGGTTACAGTGGTCAACCATGTGGCCGCAGCCACTTCATTCTAGTAATTGTTTCCAATCAGCAGTGGTCACAAGACCTTTAAAAGGTTTAAGAACTCTGGGTAACAGACGTTGGAGCTATAATTAAGGCCGTATTGCCTGGTACCTGGTACTCCTAAACTTTACATCAGTGGTCTATAAACCCGTGGATGAAAATCTACATAGGTAAGACTGAAACTATGATCTTTGATCTGAGGACTCCTTATGGTAATGACTGCAGTGGAGATCCAGCTGAGAGAGGGTCTTTAGGGCAATGCTCCCTGGGAAAAAGTATGCAAAATAATTCTCCGGAAGTAAGAAAACGTCTCTTTTAGTATCACCCATATGTTGATCTCTTTATGTCATTTTTTTTTACTTTGTTTGTGGGAGGCTTAACTATATATTTATCTATTTTATTCTTTTTTAATAAAGGGCCATGCTCTCCAAGCATTAATATTAAATCAAGATAATTCAAAACAAATAATATAATAATGATGATAATTGCGTCAATTTTACTATTTCTATTATTTGTGTATTGCCACACGTATTATTATATTTATTTTAAAACGTAATATTAATTTCATCATTATTATTACATTTGTTCTAAAATGGTTTTTAATATTTATGCCGTAACAATTCATTTTATTACATAAAAAAAGGGAATACCGCTGCACTTCCAATAAAGTGACATGCTATTTTTCACCAATTAGGCGCCTAATTGGCGAATATAAGCACAGGTCACTTTACTGGAAGTGCTGCGGTATTCCCTTTTTTTATGTATTTGTATGGGTGGTAGGACCGCCACCTTAAAGTATAACTGTCAAATTTTTTTTTTTTTTTACTATTGGATTCTGGTGATTAATATCACCTTGTTGGCTCTGTTTTAATTTCTGATTCTTAAATAAATAACCCCTAAAAGCCACCTAAAAGTCCCCAGTATTGGCTATTGTTACCTGAGATAAAATCAGGTTGCTATGCTCCTTCCGTCTACCAGACATGAGGACGGAGCACGCTGCGTGCACTGGGAACTGATAGTGAGTCAACATTGTAAGGGAATGTATAAAAAGCCAGGTTCTTCCTGACAGGAGATAACAGTGCTGGGCTGTGTGTGTGAACTTCTCCACATGCCTGTGCTTGGCAGACACTCCCTTAGCAGTGAAGGACGATGTAGAGCCCAGTGTATAAATGACAGCCTTATCTGATAAGAGGAGAGCTTGTAGAAGGACTACAGGCTTCAGCCAGACCTGGGAACTTCACTGCAAGACCTCCCTATACAGAGCTGGTCTTCACTAACTTCACTGCAGGCGTCCTATGGATTAGCCTCAGGGCTGGGGGCGGCCATCTTAACAGAATAGTGAAATTGCAGTTTTATGCAGACTCGTTGCTAAGGGCTGAATCTTATTAAATAAGGGCAAAGTAAGTCTAATAGTTATTGATTCAGGAATATTATCATATTAGTAACTACATATATGAAAACTGAAATTAGGGTCTAAATGTGACAGTTATCCTTTAACCACTGGCACTCCATTTCTACCTTGGTCTGGTGGTGCTGCCTAGAACTTTGGATTTTTTATCTCATTAATTTTATTAGTTTTTTTAATTTTATTGTATTTGTGGGCACCGGTTTGGTATAGGCACTCGGCATTTAATATTTACACAATTTATACCATTTACAGAGTGAACCATCCTGTATATTTCTGTTTTTTTTTTAAATAATTCTTTTAAAGAGCCCTTATAGGAGAAGGGGCTGAAGATCTACAATGTCATGCAAATCACGTTTCGTCTGTCCTCAAAACTAACCTAGTTCTGTTTTGTTGTTTTTTTCTATTTCAGTGTGCTTTCTTGTTACCAGTCTTGTTTGTTTGTTTTTACAACTAAACACATTTAAATGCATAAAATACCAGGATGAATTCCATCTTCTGCTCACATTGACACTTTTTCGGTTTTCTGGAAATCTTTAATGACAAGAACGCTGTAGTCTGCATCTATTCACTTATTGTCAAAAATAACAGATCCTATCATGTCATTGGGATTCATCAGGATACATTGGGATCAATTTACTCTGTTTTTCCAGATGCTGTGGTGCTAATGTGACCAGAGGTTACTACGTATGGCCAAGGGTACATTCACATGAAGCTGATTTGCTTCAGAAATTTTTGCAACTGAGAAATCTTTTCCCTAGTTACTTATTTTGTACAAGCCCAATTTACATTATTAGGACAGTCCCTTACATTTCTGCACGTGTGAATATAATCTAAGATTTACCCACATTGTCATAGTAGCCGCGCTAGGGTAGCTGCACCAGGTTTATTTTTCAGCAGATTCTTATGGATATCAGTGGCTTCTATGGGGTCAGACGGATTTCTGTTGGGGTTATGGTATGGTCAATGGCATAAACAGTGTTGCAGAATACACTCTTGCTGCCAAAAAATGCAAACTTTATAGCACAAGTATAAACAGGGCCTAAACTTTTGAAATTAACACTGTAGTACTTTATCAGTCATTTAGATTAAAGGGGTTTTCTGAGATATTGATGGCATTTTCTCAGGATAAGTCATCAATATCAGATCTGCAGTGGTCTGACTACGGGCACATCCACCGTTCAGCGGCTTGAGAAGATCACAGCGTTCCCAGGCCGGTGATATCAGGTTTATTGATCACGTGGCCTAGGTGCAGCTCAGTCTCATTCAAGTGAATAGGGCTGAGCTGCAATGCCAAGCATACAGTAGATACTATACAATGTACAGCACTGTGCTTGGTGACCTGCGAGGAGACCACCAGAACGTGGCAGCCTGCTCAGCTCCTGGGTGTTGGACCTCGCCAATCTTGAGGATGGGTCATCAATATTAAATGACCTTTTTAAAAAATGAATTTTTGATAATATAGTATATTATTGACATAATCAATTTCGTTAATAACACAAAACACAAGTCACACCTTCAATATTTGCCTTTCCTCTGTAAGAAATAAATTAGTGAATAAAACGACATATATTTTTTTATATCTCATAAAAAGTAAGTTATTCCTCTATTTTATTATTTGTCATCAAAACTGAAATCTAGATTTGCCTAGCTAATTATGTTTAGAATTATTAATATTTATTTTTGTTAGTATTCACTAAATATTTAAAATTGTCTTATATTAACATTTGTGATATGTGATGTTTTTTGTCCTAATTACTGTCACAGCTAAATGTCTCACATGCTTACTATAGTGCGTTAAAGGGGTTGTATGAGATTAGAAAAACGTAGCTGCTTTTTTTTCCCCATGAACAGTGCCATTCGTACCTTCAGGCTATGTATAGTTTTGCAGTTTAGCCACCATTCAAGTGAATGCGGCAGACAGAGCCCATGGACAAGAATGGCAGTGTTTCTGGAAGGAAGTGGACATTTTTTTTTTGTATTCTCTTACAACCCCTTTCCTTTATGTGCACTTTCCTGTATACTGTTATGTTCCCTTTCTTATGTATGTTCTGTAATGGACAATAATTCCACACTTTACCTTATCTCAAACTCTGCTCTTCACCCTTCAGCCTTCACTGATTTATCACAGAGAATTCCACAGGTGAGACAGTCGAAACACAAGGGATCATATATTTTTTTTCCTCCCTCCTTTCATTGTGGTGTCTCCTTCCTCCATATATCAGTGTCTTCCCCTTTCTCTTTCCTCAGCTGGCATTTATTTATTGTTTTTTCGGCATCAATGTGACTGGGAAAACGGGGAACAGGGCCAGGGAAGTGATTAACAGATGGCTCATTTTTAGCTGGTTTATACTTTAGTAATTTATGAATCTAGTGGAATGTTACTTGTATTAGGCAACAGATTGAATAATATTGAGCTGGAGGTCTAATAAATTAAAGTGCATGCTCTCCGAAACAGTTCCCTCATGAAAGCAGAACCAGCTGTTCAGGCTAAACAGTAAATGTGTAGTTCTGCATTAAAAACCTAAGATTTAAGCCACCAATTTTGTTGTCATTGTAATAATATTGTATTTATTGCTTACCGACTATGAGAATTTAAGGAAATTATGGCCATTGAAACAAGTCAAAAGACAAGTCCAACATACAGTCATTTAATATTTTGTAACATGATCGAAGTAGACTGGTGGCCAGTGGTCCATCATGGCTTTAGATATAATATGCAATGGTGTGGTTGAAGGGAGCTAATGTCCACTTCTTATTGTCCCACAAAGATGTAAAATAAAAATGAAGCAACTTTACAAATAGTCTTTATTAAAAAGCACCTAGCCTAAACGTAAGTCTACAGCTACTATGCAGACCAATGCATCACCAAGGTAACAGACAACAAACAAACCCAGTGTAGTCTGATCCTACAGTCACTCTCCCTTCAGTCTACCAATCTATAAACTGCATGTTAACAAGAAGTAGGGGAAAGTTGGTACAAAATAACACATGCCAACAGTATCAGACTCCCAAAGAATTTGTTTGTAGTCTTTTACCATGGAGACACACGGGTATGAGCTACAGGACACAAGGATAGGACACAAGGTTATTTGGAAAAATTTTAAAAAAGTGACCAGGATGTTAGACACATCCTTAAAAAGGAAACCTGTCTGATTTGGGCAGCATGAAAAAACCCAAAGGTTCCCTAGTTATACTGTAGACAGTTTTATTTTACTCTGAAACATGGCAGTGTTTCAAGAAAATGTAGTTTAAAATGAGCCCAGAAGAGGTACAAGAGTCTTAGGGGGCAGCTTTTTGTCATCTTCTCCCTGCCTGGCATTGCATGGTTGACAGGTTTCTATATATACACAAACTAGAAAGAGATCTGTCAATGAAGACGTCAGCGAACTGCCCTGTGACTCTTCTCCTTGTTTCCAACTCATTCTAAAATATGTTTAATTTGAAATGCTGCAGGACCCACTAGGGCTGAAACGATTCATCAATGTAGTCGAGGCAAAAAATCCTCGATGCAATTTCCCTGCATCAAGGATTCGTTCAAATCACATGACCACGGAGCGTGAAGCCTCTCACTCACCGCTCCGTGACCTCTTAACTCGGCACCGCACTGCACTGGCCAGAACCCTGCGTGTACACATCGTCAGTGTGACATCAGGTCCTTCCCAGTGCATGCTGGGAAGAAGATGCAGTCCGTCTCCTGCGGGCTACATAGAAGGGCTGATGGCGCTGGGTGGGGGTCATGGCATGGAGGGGCTGATCCGATGGCACTGGGGGAGTGGGGGACATGGTGGATGGCATGGAGGCACTGGGGGAGGGGGACATGGCAATGGATATCATGGAGGCACTGGGGGAGGGTGACATGGCAATTGATGGCATGGAGGCACTTGGGAACGGGGATACAATGGATGGCATGGAGTGGCAGATGACACTGGGGGAGTGGGGGACATGGCATGGAGGGGCTGATCTAAAGACACTGGTGGAGTAGGAGATATGACAATTGGGCTGGCAATGGATGGCATGGCAGAAGAACAGCCTGCTGGAGTATACCGCATTGAGTATAGAGAGATACAACCAGCTATATGTTCTTATTGACTATAATGTGGTCCAAGGCCATCTGGCCATACATGCTGGGTATCATCCAAAGCGTTTTTTTTTTTTTTGTCCAGCCAAAACCCAGCTTAAATACTGTAACAAGGCCAGACCTCATTACAATCAATCGTTGCAGCAGCCGGCAGTATCCAGCTATACCCGATATGGTACATTCTGGCTGGCTGTTTTTCTGACAAATGTATATTGCAGCTGTGAAAGAAACCTTATGTGTGTGCAAATATTTGCTATACCACTGTAAGAAATAAAAATATTGGGCCAGATTTATCATTACACTTCCATCTTACTCCACTTTTACATCTGCCCAAAGTCACTTTTAGTTAGTCAGATTTATTAATGGTCCTTTAATACTGTGATAAATGTGGATTGACGGTAGCAGTTTATCCTTCAGTAAGCGGCTTTACAAAAGTCGCACGTCTTTACAAAAAAGTCGCATGTTCTATTAAAAAGTCGCATAAGATAAGCATGGTCCCCCCTGGAGTAAAATTGCGCAATTTTTTGCGACTTTTTTTGCGACTTTTTTGCGACTTTTTAAATGGTTGCAATAGTAAATCTGTCTAGAGATTCATTTACATAAGACAACACGCCCACTTTCATAAAACTGGAGAGCTTAGTGCAGAGCTTGAAAAATTCGCAAAAAAATGCGCAATTTTACCGATTGCGCATTTTTTTGCGACTTTTTCACTCCATTAAAGTGACTTTAGCTAATGATAAATCTGGCCCATTGTTTTTTAAAGCAATATGTTATTTTAAGAAGGTTTTTCTTATTACTCAATTAATCGTAAAAATAATCAGTAGAATAAAATAATAGTTTGCCGCAGCTCTAGATGCATATGTTCAGTTTCATCATTCAACTGCCTCCTGAGCTTTGATAGAGACATAGCTGCAGCAGAAAGGACACACCCTAAGCTGCCAGGTTGATATAAATCTAGCAGAGCAAAAGGCCGTTGAATGGATCCATGTGAGGTACAGGGCTGGTTCTAGTTTTATTAATAAGAAATTGTCATGTACTAAAAGATGTCTGATTTAAAAAATGTTTACTTAAAAGACTATGTATACCTTCGGGGACAATTTTTTAATGATTGCATTTTACTGATTTGGGGCTAAAAATTTTTTTCAATTGGTCTTTATTAAAAACATTGAGCCGTTCTGTCACAAAGGGTTAACTGTTTTTCTAGCTGTGTGCATCCTACTTTCACTTTGTGCCAGTCACCTAATAACCCTTATTTCCAAATTACTAAGAGGTGATAAACACTTATTTAAGCCACATTCTTATCAGTAAGATAAGGATTAAACTTTGATGAGTGTCTTAAGGTGGCAGAACAGAGCTCCCTGTCTGACTGAGCAGAGAGAAAATTCAGATTCTGCTAATGGAGCATCTCAGCCCTGTACAGAGAAAAAGACTCCATATTTTTTAATAAAGACCATTTGAAAAGCGATTTTTAGCTCATAATGAGTACAATGGACTAATAAAAATTTGCCCCTAAAGGTGTATATAGCCTTTTACCCATGGGATAACCCCTTTAGAATTTTTTATTCAGTGAGTGAACTGTATATTTTACTATATTTGACCAATTTTAGCCTAAACTGGAAATAGTATTTTAAACATAATAAAATGTTATTAAAGTGGGAAAACAACATTGCTATAATATGCTTTCATTTTGTTCATAGAAATCTCTTGCCGAGGGGAACGGATCAGAGATTATTACCAAAAGCAGCAAGGTTACGCTGCTTGCCAGACGACCGAGAAGGTATCGCGACTAGAATGCAGAGGAGGATGCACAAATGGTCAGTGCTGCAGACCACTGAGAAGTAAGCGACGGAAATACATTTTCGAGTGCACTGATGGCACCTCATTTGTGGACGAAATTGAGAAAGTCATAAAATGTGGCTGTACAAAGTGCCCCTCCTAAATATGTAACCTTCTGAAGCCCTTTGAAAACGTTGTATACCTTTTATGACCATGTTGGACTAATTCAAACTTGATAGTGGAAAATATTTGGAATATATTGTAAAATACAGAAACAGACATATTTTTATTAAGAAAAAAAAAAAGAAAATGACATTTTCCTCACTGGCAATTCAAAAATGAAAAAGTCTAAAGTTCTGAAAGCAAGACTTCTCACAGAGGAGAGAAGAACAAATACTAAAGTCTACGGAGATGTTTCGTGACGGAAGAGAACTACAACTGCTGTTCGACAGGGTTGCTCATCATTAGATGCTGGAAAATGAATCTAAAAATCAATCCCAGACAAGGAGTCATAAAGTGGTTAACATATCAGCATTGATGAGCCCTGCCGATTGGTGAGCCACACATTTAATAAAAGACAAGCTGTGAATGATAAGGGATCAAGTTGATTCTGTCTCTTGCATTGAGGTTACCCTACCTGATCAGCTAAAGCGTATTAAGGAACTTTGCGCATTCCAAGTCATCTGATGAGGAACAGTAATGGGGACGGACATTAACCCAGAGTAGACTTCTGGTTCCAAAAATGTTATTGTCACATGATAGCACAAGAAGCCTAAAGAAGTCTTCATCTAGCCATTTTCCAGTATTATCTTTTTATTGTAATATAAAAATTAACTGGGCCATTAGTAAAAAAAAAAGTCTGGTAGTTTTTTAATTAGGAATAATTTTACAAAATGTTTATAAAACAGTATTCAGAATATGAATGAAACATATTTATTGTATCAGAGTACATCATTCTTAACACTTTTAGGTTATCCCTTTTTCAATGCTTTAATATATATTAATTTATATTTGTCCTGATATTTTTCTATTTTGGTAAACACAAAATGACTCAAAGTCAGGATTTTTTTTCTCTTATAGAAGTAACATAGCAAATAGTGTCTGACGGATTTGTTTTGTCTGATATGTGTTCGCTAATGTGGTTGTGTAACCGGCAATGTTGTCAAACTCTGGAAACAATGCCAGAAAATGTACATTAGAGTGTCTTCACATTAGATCGAAATGATATAGAAGTATTTTTCCCTAGCTATAATATAAATATAATGTATCTTTACATAAAACTAAAATTGTGTTCTAGGCATACAGATGTCTCTAGGCTTTAGTAAACCCTTTCTATCCCCTCCCCCATGAAGTTTTATCTGTCTTATCGAGCAGTTTATACTGTTCTCAATTGTGATTTTTATTTCCCCATAATAAGACTACCATAGTATTACGTGGTTCCCATGTTAATATGCTGCTGCTAAACTACAGTACATGATTGTTAATGGTTGGTAGTGGGCTGTGCTCTTCTTTCCTTAAATAAAGAAAACAACAGGCACTCTGTACAAAAAATATTTGTTAAGTTCAGCATTTTATAAATTTGTATTTACAAAAAAAAATAGGTGTACATGTGTAATACAGCGTGCTTTGTCTTACCTGGACTGATATCAGTAATGCAACTGATGTTTGTAAATTAAACAGATATTACTTCCATAATGTCTGAACTCATCTCCATCAACTTTTTGAGGTCACTTTGAAATATTAGTAAATCTCATGCATTACAATTCCCTGCAATCGTTACCCGCAGTGTTACCTTAAGCAACAGTAATCTGATAACACAGAATTATTAACAATTGATGCTTACATAGCACACATTTATTCTACAGCCTTGTACAGAGACTGAGGAATTCATATCTTTAGGGGACTTTCTTCCAGGCCATCTATCAGTTACAAGCTGTTGTTTGACAATTTGGAGTCCATTCACAGACGGGTCCATGATGGTCTACCCAACATACATGCTAGCCATGTCCATAGGGATCCATTAGCCAGTGTAATTTTGGTCTCCCTCTGGCTGGTATACATAAGTATACTGCAGAAAAACAGGTTGAACAGAGTAGTAGCCTACAGTCATGGACAAAAGTTTTTAACTGACACAAATTTTGTTTTTCACAAAGTTTGCAGCTTCAGTGTTTTTTAATCTTTTTGTCAGATGTTCTTATGGTATACTGACATACTATTATAAGCTTTTCATACATTTTTTTAAAGTTTATTGACAAATACATCAAGTTTATACAAAGACTCGATATTTCCAGTGTTGACCCTTCTTTTGAAAGACTTCTGCAAGTCGCCATGACAAGCTGGATATCAGGTTCTGGGCCAAATCCTGACTGATGGCAACCCATTCTTGCCTAATCACTGCTTGGAGTTTATCACAGTTTCTGTGTGTTTGGCCACCCATTTTTTGAGGACTCACAGGCTGCCAATGAGATTAAGATCTGGAGAGTTCTAATAGTTTTCTAAGAGTTTTAATGTTTTATTTATTGAGACACTTGGTTATCACTTTTGCCTTGTGACATGGGATCCCATTATGTTGAAAAAAGCATTGTTCATCGTCAAATTGTTGAGAGAAGTAGCTCTTGGAGGGTGTTTTGATACCTTTCGTTATTCATGGCAGTGTTCTTAGGCAAAATTGTGAGTGAGCCCACTCCCTTGGATGAGAAGCAACCCCACACAAGAATGGTCTTAAAAAGCTTTACTGTTGGCATGGCACAGGACTCGTGGTAGAACTTATCTTTTCTGGTGTCAAGAAGGCTAGCAAAAAAGCCAAGTAAAACATAAAGGACAGGCTGACATTCTGCAGAAGCACAAGGATTGTACAGTGAACTCCATCATCCATTAAATGGATGCAATGATAGCCTAAGGGTGAGAAATACATTAAATGGATACCTAACAGTGACATACATCACTTATAAGCTATATTGGCATCGATAGATACATCATTAAAAGTTATTGAAAAACTGATGTCGCATGTGTTGAACAGATGCCATTAATCCTAAAGGTGATGGTTGGCACTGTTAGGCATTCATCACAGCCTCCATGTATTGTATATGTTGTCCGCTTTTCTTTGTAAATGCGTAGGAGTGTGTTAACATCTGCATTGGCCTGTCCACTTTTCTGTTCCATTAAAGGCAAAAAAAATAGAATTTAACCTAGTATGGAGCCATCATATGACAGCCTGACGGACCTCATTGACCATAATAAGGTGTCTGCCATTTTACCAGGAAAATAGCACCTGCTTTTTCTGGATTTTTGTATGGAATGTGCGACAGATTCTCTTAATGGAGCCTCCATTATAGATGTGAACAAGACCTTAAATAGAGGCCAACAATTCAATGTGAATAGCCAAACGGCTGCCATGATAAGAAACATGCACCCTAGAGATAGATGTGAAGATCCCCACAGCTCAGCAAAGAAATTCCTCTTGCAGCTCTTGCTGCTATCAGGAGTGATATAATAATATATAAGGAAAGTGCTGTATTTTGTCCAGCAACCAGATTTTTCAGACTATTCTTCAGCCAGTGGTAGAAGATATTAATTAGGTGTATCTACATTAGCTTTTGCCTCTCCGGTATAGGTTTCTCTGTGCCAGATTTCTCTAGTATCTTGAGTGCATCTTTTAAAGGGATTGTCCGGGTTCAGAGCTAACCCCGGATAAACCCAGAATTTCGCCCAGGCAGCCCCCTGATAAAAGTATCGGAGCAGTTTATGAATTGCGCTGGGCAAATGGATTTTGTGGAGTTACGGTGACAAACCGGGCCCTCCTTCGGGCTGCCAAGCAGAGGCTTCCGCCCAGCAGTGAGCCCGGTGATGTCACCAGCACTGATGGGCGGCCTTTAGCGCTGCCCTTGCCTGTAAAATGGCTAGAGCAGTGCTAAAGCCCGCCCATCAGAGCCGGTGACCTCACCGAACACACTGCTGGGAGGAAGCTTCCGCCCGGCATTGTGTTATAGTTAATAAAAGAGCCCTGCACGATCCTGCGCAGGGCAAGGGAGAGCATTAGAGCAGGGGGGGCTGCCTGGGTTAAATTATTGGTATCTTCAGGTTTAGCTCTGAACCCAGACAACCCCTTTAAACCACAATATAACCTAGAATAAACCTTGAATAAACTTTCATCCAAACAATTTGCAGGCTTTGTATTGGTTCCAGCAGGCTTTAGCATAAACTGGCAGGCAAACTCAATAACTCTACTTTCTCTCTGCTGTACTGACAGGCTTGCTTAACGGGGTATTCCAATCACATACAATGGGGGCATATCGCTAGGATATGCCCCCATTGTTTGATAGGTGCGGGTCCCACCTCTGGGACCCGCACCTACAACGAGAACGGAGCAGGGAGAGCTGTGGCTGGAGGACCCCGGATTTCCCGGGATCCATCCACCACCAAGAGCTGCTCCCATAGAAGTGAATGGGAATGCACAGCACACACGCGGCCCCTGCTCCCATTTATTTCTATGGGGCCGACAAAAATAGCCGAGCCACTCCATTCTCATTGTAGGTGTGGGTCCCAGAGGGGGGACCTGCACCGATCAGACAATGGAGGCATATCCTAGCGATATGCCCCCATTATCTGAGATGGCAAAACCCCTTTAAATACTTTGCTCTCTTGCTCTGTGCTGCACTAAACTCTGCTTAAGTCTGGTTTCTGTACTTTAGGTCTGTTCTGGTATCCTTGGATGGGGTGTCTTTGGCTGTTATTCCCCTCCTGACACTCAGAAAATAACCTATTTTCAGCCGAAGAACAATTTCGTCTGACTGCTACTTCTTTCAGGTCTTCTCGGCTCCAGCATGGAGTCTAAACTGGAACAATTTAGAACTGCAATCCCTCCCTTCTGGTAGGAAGCAGGAGTGGCCCACTTCTGCCCAAAAGGGGGGGAGAATGGAATGATAAGTTCCATTCTGACTAAAGATATCTCTGCCATATACGCTGCCACCTGCTGGTGAACCAGGCATATTACTTGAACACAACAGTTTCAGAATAATAAGATCAATGCATTTGTGAAGGACCTAGAAATAAATACACAGATGAAGTGAAAGAATAGTTACATCGCTTGGCTTGTGCTTAAGGGATGCTCCAGGGTTCCCTTTTTAAAGGTAGAGTGCTGCTTTGGACTTTTTCCTGTTACCGTATACATAGAAGCTGAACTAGCAATGGCTACTCACAGGTCACTGCGCGTTTGAGTAGGGTGTCTATTTCTTGTTTCCCACTTGGTAAAAACCAGAAAGCCAAAAAGTCTGCACAAAGCGCTCAAATACTCCCGTTTTTTGTGGATACCGAGCCCTAGTACCACCGGAAGAGTGGGGGTGTCATGTACTGTAATCCCTTCACGATACTAGGAAACTCCCACAAATAGAAGGGTGGCTTCATCCTGCAATTCCTTCCTAGCACTAAGGTCTAATAATGCTTTATGCTTCATCACCTTGATGTCTGAACTGGTAGCTTCACATTTTCCCTAAGGCAGTGCGCAGTACCTTAAGGCACCTAGAACTAGGAGGAGGAACCAGCCCACCTTCCGTAGCTCCAGGGAGGGCTGTACCCTCTTAACTCACATTTATGGCAGTGGGGTTAACCTTTAAAGATGTTAAGACTGCTCATGACTTTACCACTTGGTCCTCCCTGTGTAGCAACAGCACATGATTCCAAAGACACAGGACATACTGGCTCCTTCCCCTCCCAAGTCTGTGGAGAGAAAAAGGTTAAGGGCATATGCAAATCATACATTACATTACAATACTTAGGCTTTCTAAACTAACATAGGGCAACGTGGGACCATTAGTATTCAGCAATGCATCCTCAGAAGCAGTCCGTATGAGCAATAAAGTAAGGATACTAACTATCTGGCTAACAGTATAAAGTCCAAAGTCCATTTAAAGTGCAGAAAGGATCACATTGTTGTACCTGTAAAAAGTGCTTGAACATTGTAGAACTTGAGTGCAAAAAATATAGTGCAAAAATATGGAAGGCTCCCGACCCATGGATGGTAAATGGTATGGGCTTGAAAAAACAAAGGCGGGGCTCCCACTATTGATCTTGAGGTAGTGCAAAGTTACAAATCACTGCAAATTTTGTGAGAACCCTTAAGGCAGGTGGTATTGCTGGCCCGCCTATTTAGGTTGGACCTGCCTACTTATATCGGCCCTCTCTTCTGTCAATTTGGACCTGCCTAGATCATGGGGCCACTTGTATTTTGTTTTCCAGGGCTACTTCAAGTTCACAGTCCGCTCCAGCCTCATAAAAAGCATGTTGCACAATGAACCCTCACACAGGATCATCACCAGAAAAGTAAAAAGAACATGGCGCTCAGAAAAGGGAGAAACAAAAACATGATTTTTTGGGGGGGTCAAAAACCTTTTTATTGTGTAAAACTGAAAAAATAAAAATAAAAAAAGAAACATGGTGTCACTGAATCCATAAAGACCTACTCTATGAAAATATCACATGGATGGTTTTTATTATAGCACCATTTATTCCATGATCCATATAAAAGGGGTGTACAGAACATACATAAAACAACACAAGTACAATAAGTATGAACAAGACAAATTACAAGCTGGTACAGAAGGAGAGAGTACCCTGCCCACAAGGATTTACAAGGAATATACAGTAGAGGAATATTGCTCATATGGTGGTATAGTGGCTGCAGGGTTACTGTAGGTGATAGTCTGATATGTTGGGGTAGAGAGTTCCAGAGTACAGTGGTTGCACAGGAGAAATCTTGGAGGTGATTATGGGAAGAGTAGAGAAGGAGGTCTTGTGAGGAGGTTACGTGTGGGAAGGTCCTGAGGGGCTTGCTGCAGTTTAAAAAAAAACTATTCTTGAACAGACATTTTTTGGCCACATCATCTACCAAAAGTGTTTGTTGGGGTTGAGGTCAGGGCTCTGTGTGAGATCAGTCAAGTTCTTCCACACCAAACTCACCCAACCATGCTTTTGACCTTGTTTTGTGCATTGGGCACAGTTATGGTGGAAAGAAAAGGGCCTTCGTTGGAAGTACACAGTTGTTCAAAATGTCTTGGTATGCTGAAGCATTGAGATTTCCCTTCACTGGAACTAAGGGGCCTATGCCAACCCCTGGAAACAACCCCAGCTTTCAAAATTGCTGGTTTATATTTCAGCTATTACAGACTATGATCTCTTTCCTCACTGCAGTTCCTGCTGGTTCAGTGTCTATATGGAGCATACTATTGTCCTTTATGAAAGGTATAAAGGTACAGCCGTTGGTTTTTTAATACTGAGACAGACAATAACTGGAAGTCAAAAGAAAAATATAAGACACTGCAAACTTTATTTGATCACTGCCGTTTTTTTCAAAGCACTGTATGCTCTAGGTGTAGGTTTTTTCATGCATTTTCCCACAGGCTTCTCCACAGGACTGGAAAAGTGTATGAAATGCATTTATGAATTTATGAAAAATGCTACAATTTGTCAGAATCCAAAAAGGAGGAAAAAATGGCATAAAAACAAAAGGTTAACCCCTTAAGGACGCATGACGTACCGGTACGTCATATCTTTAAAACGAGAGTGCGGCGCGGCAGGGGTTAAAAGGAACAGGATGTCCACTGAAATCATTCAGCGGGCATCCTGCCACAACACCGGCAATCGCAGGTTGCGGTTTGCAGCGCGGTTTGCAGCGCTTTCTGCAATCTCTGATGACCGTGGGGATCAGAGACTAAATGTTCCCTAAGTGTTATATTTTAACCCCCCCTGCAGCCCCCAATTATATTGTGGCTGCGGGGGTGCAGGGGGGTGGTTGCGGGCGGTGCGGGCAGAGGCTCCCCTGGTGGCTAGTGGTTTTAGCAGAGTGTCAGCACTTTGCTGACACTCTGCTAAAAACTGCTGACATCTGTGCTGCAGATGTCAGCAGTTTTAACCCCTTTCATGCTGTATGGAAGGGGTTAACAGGGAGGGAGCTCCCTCCCTCTCCCATCTGGGGGCTGCTATGCCTTTGCAGCCCCCTGACAAGATGGGATCACAGAGGGAGTGAGCCCCCCTCCCTCCCCTTCACCCACTGCTCTGTTCTGGCAGTGGGTGATGGTTACCATGGCAGCAGGATGCTTTCAGAGGCGTCCTGCTTGCCATGGTACTGTAAGTCTAATCAGACTTCTGCTAAAGGCAAAATTCTGATTAGACTATGTAAAGTAAAAAAAAATACAGTACAGTACACTATATGGTGTACTGTACTGTATTAGATAGACACCAGATCCACTCGATCTACAAGAACCAAGTGGGTCTGGATCAAAAAAAATGTAAAAAAAAAAGTAAAAAAGTGAAGAAAAAGTAAAAACAAAAAAAACAAAAAAAAAACACATATCACTGAATAAAATAGAAAAAAATAAAATACATCCGCAGCCGTAAAAGCCTGCTCTATAAAAATATCACATGACCTAACCCCTCAAGTAAATACCGTAGAAAAAATGGTGTAAAAAAAGCCACTTTTTGTCACCTTACATCACAAAAAGTGTAATACCAAGCGATCAAAACGGCATATGCCTCTCAAAATAGTAGCAATCAAATTGCCATCTCATCCCACAAAAAATTAGCCCATACATGGAACAATGGCCCAAAAAAAAAAAATATATGACTCTCAGACAATGGAGACACTAAAGCATTATTTGTTTTTCTAAAATGTTGTTATTGTGTTAAAGTAAAATAAAAAAAAATTAAAAAGTGTACATATTATGTATCACCACGTCCGTAATAACCTGCTTTCTAAAATTATCACACGAGCTAACCCCTCAGGTGAACACTGTAAAAAAAAATAAAAACAGTGTAAAAAAAAGCAATTTTTTGTCACCTTACATCACAAAAAGTGTAATACCAAGCGATCAAAAAGTCATACGCACCCCAAAATAGTGCCAATCAAACCGTAATCTCATCCCGCAAAAAATGAGACCCTACCTGAGATAATCGCCCAAAAACTGAAAAATTTATGGCTCGCAGAATATGGAGACACTAAAACATGTTTTTTTTTTGTTTCAAAAATTATATTATTGTGTAAAACTTACATAAATGAAAAAAGTATACATATTAGGTATTGACGCATCCATAATAACCTGCTCTACAAAAATATCACATGACCTAACCCCTCAGATAAACACCGTAAAAAAATTAAAATAAAAACAGTGTAAAAAAAAGCCAATTTTTTCACCTTACATCACAAAAAGTGTAATACCAAGCGATCAAAAAGTCATACGCACCCCAAAATAGTGCCAATCAAACCGTCATCTCATCCCACAAAAATCATACCCTACCCAAGATAATCGCCCAAAAACTGAAAAAAATATGGCTCTCAGACTATGGAGACACTAAAACATGATTTTTTTTGTTTAAAAAATGAAATCATTGTGTAAAACTTACATAAATAAAAAAAGTACAC
Organism: Bufotes viridis; assembly: GCA_033119425.1. Classification (NCBI taxonomy): domain Eukaryota; kingdom Metazoa; phylum Chordata; class Amphibia; order Anura; family Bufonidae; genus Bufotes; species Bufotes viridis. Next base: position 560,230,542 of record CM065589.1, on the reverse strand, counting down.
ATATTGTGTGTTCGCCGCGTCCGTAATAACCTGCTCTATAAAATACCACATGATCTAACCTGTCAGGTAAATGTTGTAAATAACAACAAATAAAAACGGTGCCAAAACAACTATTTCTTTTTACCTTGCCTCACAAAAAGTGTAATATAGAGCAACCAAAAATCATATGTACCCTAAAATAGTACCAACAAAACTGCCACCCTATCCCGTAGTTTCCAAAATGGGGTCACTGTTTTGGAGTTTCTACTCTAGGGGTGCATCAGCTTTAAATGGGACATGGTGTCAAAAAGTCCAGCAAAATCTGCCTTCCAAAAACCGTGTGGCATTCCTTTCCTTCTGCGTCCAGCCGTGTGCCAATACAGTAGTTTACGATCACATATGGGGTTTTTCTGTAAACTACAGAATCAGGGCAATAAATAATAAGTTTTGTTTGGCTGTTAACCCTTGCTTTGTAACTGCAAAAACATTATTAAAATGGAAAATCTGCCAAAAAAAGTGAAATTTTATCTCCATTTTCCATTAATTCTTGTGGAACACCTAAAGGGTTAACAGAGTTTATAAAATCAGTTTTGAATACTTTGAGGGGTATAGTTTCTAGAATGGGGTCATTTTTGGGTGGTTTCTATTATGTAAGCCTCACACAGTGACTTCAGACCTGAACTGGTCCTTAAAAAGTGTTTTTTTGAAAATTTCTGAAAAATTTCAAGATTTGCTTCTAAACGTCTAAGCCTTGTAACAGCCCTAATAAATAAAATGTCATTCCCCAAATGATCTAGACATGAAGTAGACATATGGGGAATGTAAAGTAATAACTATTTTTGGAGGTATTACTATGTATAATAGAAATAAAGAAATTGAAACTGGTAAATTTTGTATTTTTTTATGAATAAAAATGAACTTTTTTGACTCCATTTTACCAGTGTCATGAAGTACAATATGTGACGAAAAAACAATCTCAGAATGGCCTGGATAAGAAAAAGTGTTTAAAAGTTATCACCATATAAAGTGATTCTGGTCAGATTTGCAAAAAATGGCCGGGTCCTTAAGGTGAAATAGGGCTGAGTCCTTAAGGGGTTAAGGGTGCAACCACATAAGCTAGATTTTTCACAGGAAAATTTCCACAACTGATTTTGCAGCAATTTTATGCATTATAAAGGGTGCAATCATGGTAGATAGCTACACAATAAATTGTAAGGTAGCAGGGTTTAAATTTAACACCACAGGTAAGTTCACATCATTGGATTTCTTAAAATCTCGCCCACTTTGATTGGACTGTAAAATGCTGCAGAATTTCCATATGCAAGTGCACAGTGACAACTCTGCAGCAACTCCGTCTTATGTGAACATCCCTTTAGATAGACAAGCTGATGTTTTACTGCAGTTCCTGCTGGTTCAGCGTCTATACATAGTATATTATGGTAGAGTCCTGTATAAGAGGTATAAGAGAAACTAATCACATCATGCAGATATCTTAAAGGAAATCAAGCATTTTGAATGTACAGTAGCGTTCGATGTGAATTGTGAAGTTAAGCTACAAAACAAGATGAAAAACACTCAATGACAAAAAAACACACCAAGAAGTTATTGGAATTGAATGAAGATTTCTTTGTGTGACTGTAATGATGATATATGTAAATCATTAAAATATACGAGTGAAAAGATATGTTTATTGGGGAACACGGTACAATTGGAAGGAGTCGCTAATACCCCGTTGACCTGCCTCTAGCCTGGTTACAAGATGTGACACAGTTGGGCGTGGAGGCATGTAGGTTCTGTTGGGTATCCTATGGCACATTTGCACACATATGTTACAGCTTGGCCTGTAGATCCTGCAAACTTGTAGGCCGAAGCTGTTGTCCCAGCTGGTCCAATAAATGCTGGACTGGCAATAAAACTGATGACCAGACAGGCCAAGAAAGCGTTGTAATCTGGAGGGGACATTCCTGGGAAGCCCTTGCTTTGTGTATGCCACTAATTTATGTCATGCCAGTTGGAAGCCCTGCCATGAGAGGCAACACATGCAGGATGTCCTGCACATATCGCTGAGCTGTTATTGTTCCTTGTATCACTACTAGGGTGGCGGAACGTCATATGTGATGGCTTCTTTGATTGTCAGACCAGCAGTCGGGCCAGTGTGTTGTTCCACAGCAAAGGCAGGATTAAAGTGCTCACGATGAGACCTCCAAACCTGAACCTGATTGTTGCTCCCAACACCTCCTAACAATTAGGTCAGAATGGCATAAATGGTGGGCAATTTATCAAAATGATTATCCTGCTTCTGTCAGTCCAATGATGCGCCCACTCTAAAAGTCTGTCAACTGGGTAAAAATGTCTTATAGTGCGTAATAGAGGCAGGGATAGCAGTCAACAATCTCTCAGCAAAAAGTACACTACCCAAAGAGAGACTTTTTAGAGTCCAGAAGGGGAAGCACTTTTGCTCTTTCTTGTGGCAGGAGGCAATGTCTAATCAAATCACATCTGAGATAACTGCATGCTAAACTTTGCAGCAGCTAAGGTGTGTACTACGAGGTTCTACAGCAGCTGAGGTGTGTATAATGAGGTTCCACAGCAGCTGAAATGTGTACTATGAGGTTCTAGAGCAGCTGAGGTATGTATAATGAGGTTCCACAGCAGCTGATGTGTATAATGAGGTTCCACAGCAGCTGAAATGTGTACTATGAGGTTCTAGAGCAGCTGAGGTATGTATAATGGGGTTCCACAGCAGCTGATGTGTATAATGAGGTTCCACAGCAGCTGAGGTGTGTATAATGAGGTTCCACAGCAGCTGAGGTGTGTATAATGAGGTTCCACAGCAGCTCAAGTGTGTACTATGAGGTTCTAGAGCAGCTGAGGTGTGTATAATGAGGTTCTACAGCAGCTGAGGTGTGTATAATGAGGTTCCACAGCAGCTCAAGTGTGTGCTATGAGGTTTTAGAGAAGCTGAGGTGTGTATAATGAAGTTCCACAGTAGCTGAGGTGTGTATCATTATGTTTTTGCAGCAGCTGAGGTGTGTACTATGATGTTCTGCAGCAGCTGAGGTGTGTACTGCTCTCTCTTGTGGCAGGATGCAATGTCTAATCCAGCGCTGTGAAGATCTTCCCTACGCCCTGAGTGTGCTCTGCCAAATGAACAGCCGGCTACAGAGGCATACGTAGTAAATCAGCAATGGTAGGGGAAGGGAAAGGATGAAACAGAAGTGGACAGCAGCTCATGGGGAAGGGGGTGGGTATGGCACATTATATAGTAAGTAGAAGCAGTGGGCACCGATTATCGGGTAAGGCTATGTGCACACTTGCAATCAGACCCTGCATATGCTGAGCATTTGCAATAATAGCATCTGTTGGGATCAAGCATTAGTACAGGTAGTTGGCCAGATGAAATAACGTTGTGTGCCGGGACCTCTGCAGGTAGTGTGAGGGGCTAGGGGTGGGTAGTGGGAGGAACCAGATCCAATGATTTCTATGTATGCCCCTGGTCTGAGGCTCAATTTCATGTTAATACTCATAGATAAATTGCATTATAACATGTCTGGCTTGTAATATGCGCTACATGTATCACGAAGCGTTCAGCACTGTGATAAATCTGGAGCATCTTGTGACTGCCTGGGCCAGGTTTACACTGTGTAGATATTAAACAGCAATGATAAGCGTGCTCCATAGAGTATCTTATAAATGCAACTACCATATGGCAGCGATCGACATGATGGTGACGGAGCCGGCCACAGATACTGCTGTTACGGAGCTCCTCTAGAAGTGGCGGCTCAGGCGCTGTGATGTCAAGCACATCAGGAAGTGTAGGGCGAGGATGGTATTTGTCTGTCGCCCGTTCCGATCCGCTGATAACTAAATGAGGAACACAATTACATTGATAGTTCATTCCATGAAGAGAATGATAACGACATCGTAGCGTATCATATATATGAAATAACATTAAATGTATGTCAGAATATCAGAATTGTCTGTATCATGCAGATATAAATCCCGTATATACTAATATTATCACTCAGCATAGTGCCAGTGATAATATGTCCTTACCTGCCACGTTATAGGTGATCTTATTTGGCACCTCAGAGTCCAGGATGGTGGTACACGTGTACCGGCCGGAGTCCTCCATCTGTACGCCCTTGATGACCAGGGCTCCCGGGTGACTTTGGGTTTGTTTTAATGAATGCCAGAGAAAAAATATGGAGAACTGTTAGAACCTCAGATTTCACAATCATTTATAATGTAATATTTGTAATTTATCATTGTGATTAAGACAAATATCAATAAAATGACGAGTCATGACAATTGGCTGACATGACATAAAGTCTGATTTTAGACTATAATCAGTAGCCTGAGGATGATATTGGACTTTCTGATAAGTAGTCTTGGGTAATGAAAGGAATAGGTTTGGGAAGCGCTGCCTTAACATGATGGTCGGATAACTTAACCCCTTAGTGACCAGCCTGTTTTGTCCTTACAGCGTTTTTCTTCCTTTTTTCCTCGTCGCGTTCCAAGAGCTATAACTTTTTTATTTTTCCATCTATATGGCTTTATGAGGGCTTGTTTTTTGCGGGACAAGTTGTAGTTTGTAATGGCTCCATTTTGGAGTAAACATACATTTCTGATTAACTTTTATTAACTCTTTCTGGGAGGGAGATGGGAAAAACAGCAATACTGTCACTGAGTTTTTTTACCGTATAAATTTTACTGCGTTTATTTTTCGGTATAAATAACATAATATATTTATTCTCTGGGTCAGTACGATTACATTGATACCAAATACATATTTTATTTTTTTTTTGCAATAAAACCCTTTTTTTAATAGAAAAAAATGTTTTTACTTTGCTGCTTCCCAAGACCCATAACTTTTTTATCTTTCTTTCTATGGAGTTGCGTGAGGGCTTTATTTTTGTGGGACAACTTGTATTTTTGATTGGTATCATTTAGGAGTAAATGGCACTTTTTAAACGTTTGTTATTACGTATTTTTTGTGGCAACAAAGAATAAATGAGCAATTCTGTCTTTTTTATTTATTTATTTTTTTACAGTGTTCACCGTAGGGGATAATTTATGTGATATTTATGTAGTCCGGGTCGTTACAGACGCAGCAATACCAAATATACAGGGGAGGGTTTTTTGCAATTTTTTAAATTGAAAAGCGTATTTTCAATGAAAAAAAAGTGTAATTTTTTTAAAGGAATTTTTTTATTTCATAAATAAAAAAACACTTTACCGCTTTACATGCGGCGGGCGCCATTGCCCGTGGCATATAAAGTGTTAACCAGCCCCGATCAGCACTCCTGCTGCTCTCTGCGGGAGCAGTGCAACACTTAGACTGGGCCGCCGCAAAAACACGTATCGGTGGTCACTAAGGGGTTAGATTGAACAATTTTCCAGTTTAACACTTATTTTTGGGGGAATCTGTATTGTACTTACCAGGGTGAACACGTTCTTATAGGAGTCCTCCAGCCTCACGTACCATTTAAAGCTACAGTCCTGAATTAGTTCTTCATACTCTGAAACTTTTATATTTATCTTTAGAAAAAAAAGGTGAATGAAAGAGGATATTATAGAAGTAATTGTGTAGATATTCTGTTCTGCATTTAAAGGGGTTGTCTCAATAACATGTCTTTCTCCATATGACGTAATAGGAAATATGGGCATCATATAGGGGACTGATAGTAACTGGTTAGATTCTGCTATCTCCTCACCTTCACAGTTTACATTGTCTGCTAGATGAGATTTGTGGTCTTTATAGAGAGAGCAGGACAAAAGAAGAAAGAAATGAAATATGATCCGAGCATTAACCACTTCAGCCCCCCTAGCTTAAACACCCTTATTGACCAGACCACTTTTTACAAATCCGCACTACGCTATTTTACCCGTTTATTGCTCCGTCATGCAACTTACCACCCAAATGAATTTTACCTCCTTTTCTTCTCACTAATAGAGCTTTCATTTGGTGGTATTTCATTGTTGCTGACATTTTTACTTTTTTTGCCATTAATACAAATTTAACGACATTTTTGCAAAAAAATGACATTTTTCACTTTCTGTTGTAAATTTTTTAAAAAAAATACATTTCTATATACATTTTTCTCTAAATTTATTGTTCTACATGTCTTTGATAAAAAAAAAAGTCCAATAAGTGTATATTTATTGGTTTGGGTAAAAGTTATAGCGTTTACAAACTATGGTGCAAAAAAGTGAATTTCGGCATTTTGAAGCAGCTCTGACTTTCTGAGCACCTGTCATGTTTCTTCAGGTGCTAGAATGTCAGGATAGTATAAATACCCCCCAAATGACACCATTTTAGAAATAAGACACCCCAAAGTATTCGCGGAGGGGCATGGTGAGTTCATGTATCATTTCATTTTTTCACAAGTTAGCGGAAAATGACACTTTCTGAGAAAAAAAAAAAAAAGTTTCAATTTCTGCTAACTTCTGGCAAAAAAAAATAATAATCTCAGACGGACTCACTATGCCCCTCAGTGAATACCTTGGGGTGTCTACTTTCCAAAATGGGGTCATTTGTGGGGTGTGTTTACTGTTCTGGCATTTTGGGCGAGGCTAAATTGTGAGCCGCCATGTAAAACCTAAAGGTACTCGTTGGAATTTGGGCCCCTTTGCGCACCCAGGCTGCAAAAAAGTGTCACTTATGTGGTATCGCCGTACTCAGGAGAAGTAGGGCAATGTGTTTTGGGGTGTATTTTTACATATACCCATGCTGGGTGACAGAAATATCTCTGTAAGTTGACAACTTTGAATAAAATTTTTTTAAAAGTTGTCGTTTACAGCGATATTTCTCACACAAAGTATGGGTATATATAAAAATACACCCCAAAACACATTGCCCTACTTCTCCTGAGTACGGCGATACCACATGAGTGACACTTTTTTGCAGCCAAGATGCGCAAAGGGGCCCTAAAACCAATGAGTACCTTTAGGATTTCACAGGGCATTTTTACGCATTTGGATTCTCACGCTTTAGGACTAGTGATGTCGCGAACATAAAATTTTCCGTACGCGAACGGCGAACGCGAACTTCCGCAAATGTTCGCGAACATGCGAACAGTGCGAACCGCCATAGACTTTAATAGACAGGCGAATTTAAAAAACCAAAGGGACTCCTTCTGGCCACAATAGTGATGGAAAAGTTGTTTCAAGGGGACTAACACCTGGACTGTGGCATGCCGGAGGGGGATCCATGGCAAAACTCCCATGGAAAAATACCTAGTTGACGCAGAGTGTGGTAGTTGTAATCGCAATGCGATTAATACAGGTTATATTAATCGCATTGCAAATTCAACTTAGAGCTGGGTTCCTAATGGTTGTATTGCTAGAAATTCTAGCAATACAACCATTAGGAACCCCGCTCTAAGTTGAATTCGCAATGCGATTAATACAGGTTATATTAATCGCATTGCGATTACAACTACTAACACTGCAGCTTCAGAATGAATCTAAGATGGATGCCGTCCTTACTTTTTGATAGGAGGTGGGAGGGTCTGGGAGGCAGACTGATGAACTAGCCCTAAAAAGGGCTTTTTGGGGTGCTGTCAGGACACTGTCCTTACAGCAGAGATCAGATGAGTCTTTCAGGACTGGAGTGGACACTGAATACACTAGCCTAGCTATCAATTTCCCTATTAACTCAGCAGCAACTACACTGTCCCTCCTCTCACTAAGACTGCAGCTTCCGAATGAATCTAAAATGAATGCTGTCCAGGAGATGGGAGGGTCTGGGAGGGAGGGTATGATAATTGGCTGGAATGCGTCTGCTGACTGTGAGGTAGAGGGTCAAAGTTTACTCAATGATAGGGGGTGGACCTAACATCGCATATGTTCGCCCGCCGCGATGAACGCGCACAAGCTATGTTCGTCGGGAACTATTCGCCGGTGAATAGTTTGGGACATCTTATTTGCGAATTCAACTTAGAGATGGGTTCCTAATGGTTGTATTGCTAGAAAATAACGAAGATTGAGAATTTAGCGCTATATTCTCAATCTTCGTTATATTCTAGCAATACAACAACCATTAGGAACTTAGATCTAAGTTGTAATCGATTGCGATTAATATAACCTGCATTAATCGCATTGCGAATTCAACTTAGAGCTGAGTTCCTAATGGTTGTTGTATTGCTAGAATATACGTTATATTCTAGCAATACAACCATTAGGAACTCAGCTCTAAGTTATATCGCAATGCGATTAATGCAGGTTATATTAATCGCATTGAGAATTCAACTTAGATCTGAGTTCCTAATGGTTGTTGTATTGCTAGAATATAACGAAGATTGAGAATATAGTGCTATATCATTATCTTCGTTATACTCCAGCAATACAACCATTAGAACTCAGATCTAAGTTACGCAATGCGAATAATACAGGTTATATTAATCGCATTGCGATTACAACTACTAACACTGCAGCTTCAGAATGAATCTAAGATGGATGCCGTCCTTACGTTTTGATAGGAGGTGGGAGGGTCTGGGAGGCAGACTGATGAACTAGCCCTAAAAAGGGCTTTTGGGGTGCTGTCAGGACACTGTCCTTACAGCAGAGATCAGATGAGTCTTTCAGGACTGGAGTGGACACTGAATACACTAGCCTAGCTATCAATTTCCCTATTAACTCAGCAGCAACTACACTGTCCCTCCTCTCACTAAGACTGCAGCTTCCGAATGAATCTAAAATGAATGCTGTCCAGGAGATGGGAGGGTCTGGGAGGGAGGGTATGATAATTGGCTGGAATGCGTCTGCTGACTGTGAGGTAGAGGGTCAAAGTTTACTCAATGATAGGGGGTGGACCTAACATCGCATATGTTCGCCCGCCGCGATGAACGCGCACAAGCTATGTTCGTCGGGAACTATTCGCCGGTGAATAGTTTGGGACATCTTATTTGCGAATTCAACTTAGAGATGGGTTCTAATGGTTGTATTGCTAGAAAATAACGAAGATTGAGAATTTAGCGCTATATTCTCAATCTTCGTTATATTCTAGCAATACAACAACCATTAGGAACTTAGATCTAAGTTGTAATCGATTGCGATAATATAACCTGCATTAATCGCATTGCGAATTCAACTTAGAGCTGAGTTCCTATTGGTTGTTGTATTGCTAGAATATACGTTATATTCTAGCAATACAACCATTAGGAACTCAGCTCTAAGTTGTAATCGCAATACGATTAATGCAGGTTATATTAATCGCATTGAGATTAAACTTAGATCTGAGTTCCTAATGGTTGTTGTATTGCTAGAATATAACGAAGATTGAGAATATAGTGCTATATTCATTATCTTCGTTATATTCCAGCAATACAACCATTAGGAACTCAGATCTAAGTTGTAATCGCAATGCGAATAATACAGGGTATATTAATCGCATTGCGATTTACAATTACTATTACTGCAGCTTCAGAATGAATCTAAGATGGATGCTGTCCTTGCGTTTAGATAGGAGGTGGGAGGGTCTGGGAGGGAGGGTATGCTGATTGGCTGGAATGTGTCTGCTGACTGTGAGGTACAGGGTCAAAGTTTGCTCAATAATAAAGTATAGGGGCGAACGCGAACATCGAATATGTTCGCCCGCCCTGGCAGACGCAAACAAGCTATGTTTGCCGGCGAATAGTTCGGGCCATCTCTATTTAGGACCCTTAAAATGCAAGGACAGTATAAAAACCCCACAAGTGACCCCATTGTGGAAAGAAGACACCCCAAGGTATTCCGTGAGGGGCATGGCGAGTTCACAGAAAAAAATTAAATTTAGCACAAGTTAGCGGAAATAGATTTTTTTTTTTTTTTTTTTTTACAGTCTCATATTCCACTAACTTGTGACAAAAAATAAAATTTTGCATGAACTCACCATACCCCTCACGGAATACCTTGGGGTGTTTTCTTTCTAAAATGGGGTCACATGTGGGGTATTTATACTGCCCTGGCATTTGAAGGTCTCCGCAATCATTACACGTATGGCCAGCATTAGGAGTTTCTGCGATTCTCCTTATATTGAGCATACGGGTAATGAGATTTTTTTTTCCGTTCAGCCTCTGCGCTGAAAAAAAAAAAAAATGAACGGCACAGATTTCTTCATTCGCATCGATCAATGTGGATGAAAAAATCTCTGCCAAAATCAGTGACTGCGGTGCGGTGGGCTGGGCGCTAGCTACCTAACAAGTAGCTAACTAACTGGCGGTGATAGGGGACCCTTATGCCCCATTCACACGTCCGCAATTCTGTTTGCAGAATGGAATTGTGGACCCATTCATTTCTATGGGGACAGACTTTGTCCCGCTCGGATCCGGAATTACGGATCCGCGCTTCCGGGTCTGCACTTCCGTTCCACAAGAATATAGAACATGTCCTATTCTTGTCCGCAATTGCGGACAAGAAAAAGCATTTTCTATATAGTTCTGGCAATGTGCGGATCTGCAAAATGCGGAAAGCACATTGCCGGTGTCCGTGTTTTGAGGATCTGAGGATCCGCGGATCCGATCCGCGGATCTGTGAATCCACGAATCTGCAAAACACATATGGACGTCTGAATGGAGCCTTACAAGGGGTGTGATCAATGACAGGGGGGTGATCAGGGGGTCTAGATGGGGTGATCAAGGGGTTAACAAGGGGTTAATAGGTGGGGGGGGGGGTTAGTGTAGTGTTTGGTGCAACTTTACATAGTTACCTGGTCCTCTGGTGGTCGATCCCAGCAAATGGGACCAGAGTACCAGGTAGCAGGTATATCAGACGCTGTTCACAAAACAGCGTCTGATATAGCTCTTTGATGCGATTTAATTCGCATCTACAGCATTCCAGCGATTGATCATCGCTGGCAGGCTGTAGGAGAACTCCTGAGACGCGCTCCACTGTGAACGCGCGCGTTCACAGGAAGTCTCGGCTCTCGCGAGATGACGCGCCGAGGCGTCGTCTCAGAACTACAGGACCGCCCGCAGGAAGCATCCCTGCGTTAGGCGGTCCTTTAGTGGTTAAAGACACTTTATAATATTAGAATAAATATGATAATCGTGTGCTGATATCTATCATGCCTGTGTCACCAGCACATGGACAATATACTGTACATACTGCCATAATTCACCCTTATAGTCTGTTTATGGACTATTATCCAGTATCTGGACTTCATCCACAAGGTAGTCCAGGACTTTTTTCTCTGTGGCTTTGGCAAACCGCAAAATCGAGTCTCCTTCCTGGCAGAAGAAGAGTTCTTTGCTGAGGAAAGTCCTGAGCTAGTGGTCCCTCTTAGTCTGAGAAGGCTAGTGGCCCAGGGTCTATGGCAGAGTATCCCCATCTCAGCATCTTCTTCTGGTCACTCAGACTGGCAGAGTCTCTTCTTCTAAGCACTGATCCCTAAATGTAAGACACTAGGGTCTCTCACGGTTCACCTTATATACAGTTTCTAGCTGAACTAGAACCTTCTAGTAGGAGGGTTGGAGTGGAGAAACTCAGCCCAAACAGGTACAATGTTAAGATCTCGTAGACAATTTACAAAGACTTTCATGAGGACGTCAATGATACTCAACAGGAATGACAAAGCAGTTTTTCAATACAAAAACAAGTTTTCAGACATAATAACATAGCTAAACCAGACATCCAAAACGTTAGTCTGTCTGGTTTTTCCTAAAAATTTGCTGAGCTTATGCATATATTGCTGACAATCAGATTTACAGTGCTATATATTTTTTTTCATAACTCAGACAACCCATTTAATCCTTAATCCATAGTGCTGTGCAAATACAGTGCAAATGAACAGGATATACAGTATATCACAACAAACATATACGTTACACAGTATTAAACAGTATACGTCAGCAGGGCCGGTGCAAGGATTTTTGCCGCCCTAGGCAAAAGAAAAGTTTAAAGGGGTCCTGCAGCTTATTTAAACTGATGATCTATCCTCTGGATAGATCACCAGCATATGATCGGCAGGGGTCCAACACCCGGGACCCCCACGATCAGCTGTTTGAGAAGGCAGCGGCGCCTCAGCCTTCTCTCTGTTTACCGCAGGCCCAGTGACGTCACGACTTGTATCACTGGCCTGGGCACGGCTAAGCTCCATTCAAGTGAACAGAGCTTAACCCCGCCAAGGCCAGTGATACTAGTCGTGACGTCACTGCGCCTGTGGTAAACTTCCAGTGCGGCTACCCTCTAAAACAGCTAATCTGCGGGGGTCCCAGGTGTCGGACCCCCGCCGATATCAGATGCTGATGATCTATCCAGAGGATAGATCATCAGTTTAAATAAACTGCAGAACCCCTTTAACTCACGCCAGTTCTCTCTCTCCCTCTCTTGTCATTCTCTTTCTCCCCCCCTTGTTATTCTCTTTCCCTTTTGTGTCACTCTTCCCCTCCCCTTGTCATTCTCTTTGTCCCCCTTGTCATTCTTGTCCCCTTGTCATTGTCCCCCTCCCCTTGTCATTCTCTCCCCCCCCTCCCCTTGTCATTCTCTCCCCCCCCCTCCCCTTGTCCTTCTCTTCACCCCCTCCTTGTCATTCTCTTTCTCCCCCCCTCCCCCCTACCTCTGGTGTAGCGTGGCCGGGCGCTGTATGGTCCGCGGGTACAGGAGCTTTAGTTTCCTGTACCCGGGCAGACTGACAGGAAGCGCACACTGTGTGCGCACTTCCTGTCAGTCCGGCTGGGTACAGGAGACAGATGCTCCCTGTACCCGCGGACCATACAGGGCTCGGCCACGCTACAATGAGGGAGTGACAGGAGGGAGCGCTGAGCGCTTCCCTCCCGTCAGTCCCTCTCCTCTTGGTGCGCCCTCATGGACGCGCCAGCCCGGGCATTGCTGCAGCCGCCAGAGGCTCTATATAGAGCGCTCAGGCGGCTGCAGCATGAGGGGGGGGCGGCGCTCCTAGCGGCGCCCCTTTCCAAGGGGCGCTCTACGCGGCTGCCTAGTCAGCCTATAGGACGAGCCGGCCCTGTACGTTAGAGTCCCTTAATAAATTAGGCTCATCTCTGCCCTGCTGTTGGCCAGAAATTGAAGCCATAACTTACTCCAGTTCCCTGCATAAGTTATAGTAAGCCCCACCCCTCCCACTAAAGTAAAAAAAAAAAGTTAAATTTTTTAAAAAATATTTAGAAATAGATAGAAAAATTAAAATCACCCCCTCTCCCTAAAATAAAAATAAATAAACTATGAAAAAAATAAACATCATGAGCATAAACGTATGCGAAGATGCCCATACTATTAAAATATAAAAATATTTATCCCATACAGCGAACAGTATAACGGAAAAGAATTAAAACAGAAGAAAAACTAGATAAATGTGGTATCGTTGTAGTACTGACCTGACCATTTCCACAGGGAATGCCGTAGAAACAAAATCCATAAAACTGTGGCAGAATTGTGTTTTTTTTTCCAATTTCTGACCAAACAAAGTAAATGGGGGAGTGTTCATTATGCTCATGTCACCTGTCTTCCTTGTATCATAGAGTGGGCTGGAATTGGCTCCGCCTCCATGGGCGGCACATTCCTTGGTGGTCGTATCAAATGGGAGATAAAGGAAAACTTCACTCCTCATTGAGCGTCAAGTGTCATGCAGGGGTGGAATGGCCATAGACCCTGCAGGGAAATTTCCAGCCGCTCAGGAGGTTGCCTGAGCCCTCTTCACGGCCTCCGGCCAGGTGCTTAACACCGCCATCTGTCAATTTGCACCCACCTACAAGATGGGGCCACTTTTATTATTTTTTTCCCAGGGCTATTTCAAGTTCCCAGTCCGCCCGTGTGTATGTTTAGTATCGCTCTAGTCATACTGACTCGCAAAATAAAACAAATACATGGTTTTTACTCCCAGTAAACGCTGTAAAAACAAAACTCATTAAACAATGGTGACATTTCATTTTTTCCCCAGCTTTCTACTACATCCTATGTGTTATGGATTATCAATTGTGGCCCCACAGTGCCCATCTCTCAATTTGACCTAGGGCTAACCTTAAGGTCAGTGTCTTGGTGCTTCCCCAGTATTCACGCTTTAAAGGGGTATTCCGGTTCCCTGAATTGGGTCTGCTTTGAAAGCATTTTGCGGGTTTTAGAAATGTCTAATATACTGTAATAAACATTTTAGCACTGTTCTCTAGTAATATCTACCTACTTCTTAGTCTTCCTCCTTAGTTATGACCTGCATGCCCTCTCCTGCTGCTGGTTGATCACGCTCAGTTCCTCTGCTGTGTGTCTAGCTTGCTCTGTGAAGTGCTTTTCTCTCGCACATGGGGGTAGCTTTAGTCGGAGCTTCTCTGCTCCAAACTTCTAGTCTCTACATCACATGGCCTGGCTTGCTGGATAATCCTGACATGTAACCGTAAACTTTGCAGATGCAAGCATTGGCCCTTTAAGAGGCCACTCCCTAAGGCAGGCATCCTCAAACTGCAGCCCTCCGGCTGTTGCAAAACTACAACTCCCAGCATGCCTGAACAGCCTACAGCTATCAGCCTACAGCAGGGCATTGTGGGAGTTGTAGTTTTACAACAGCTGGAGGGCCGCAGTTTGAGGATGCCTGCCCTAAGGGAACAGAGACTGGAGCAATAGTGACAGCAGCTTGCAAAGGTTGCTGAGTGTCATTGTAAGCAGCAGGGCAGCGGCGGGCATGGACAGCCGACTTAACAATATGGAGTATGAAATGGTGTCATTAAAAAGTACAACTGGTCCTGCAATGAAAAAGCCCTCATATGGCTATGTAAATGGGAAAAAAAAAAAAAAAAGTTATAATATTTAGAAGGAAAGGAACAAACAGAAAATGACTGCGCCAGAAAAGAGTTGAAAATGGGTAGAAGATAAATTCTTGAGAATCTGCATAAATAAGTGGAAAGTTGGCAAAGTTGTAGCCATTCAGACTGTAACTGCTTTTCCTTTAGCTAAATTAAAATCAAATGAGCCTTTTCAATAAAATCAATGTGTGGTTTAACCACATATCAACAGGTTGACATAGTTATTTACAGAAATATCCCATAGTTTATTAATTATAGCATTCCTCCATTATGTTCTTGGGTTTATCACAATTCTTTTTATAAACTTTCAATTTGTATTGCGTTTTGACAGCGCTGTAACGGGTATGTCAGCTATACATACCGTATCCAGGTCACAAGTAAAACTGAGGGCGGAAAGACAGGCTCGAAGACCATCTTGACAGGCTCGGATTAAGTGCATGATAGGCCCCGGGGCTGTCTACCCAACTCAGGCCCCTCCCTCCATTTTAGTATAAAAAATCTGTATGAAGAGGCTGCGGTGCTTTGTGAGCGGCACAGTCTCTTCCTAGGCCATATGACGTCACATTCACCGTTCACATGGCCTAGCTGCAGCTCTGTCCTATCTGAGTGATTGGGGCTGAGCTGCAATACCAAGTGCAGTGCTATCAAATGGACAGCGCAGTGCTTGGTAAGGAGCAAAGAGGCTGCGGCGCTCACTGGAAAATCGCTGTCTCCTCTAACAGCTGATTGGCTGGGAGTCGGACCCCCACCATCTCATAACTTTCTGAGTACAGATGTCATAGATGTAACCTGCAGTCCTATGTAACACCGCACATAACACAGTGAATTATGTGTGTCATGTGGGGTGCTACATAGGACTGCAGGGAACATCTACTACGTTATCTGTACACAGAAAGTTATCACTGTTATTTGGGCTGTTACAAATTTGCCACATTTAAAATACATATGATTATAATAAAAAAGACTTGGAGGAGAATACAGCACCTCATACCTCTTACATCCAGGGACATCTCCTGCCATGTAGACCTTCTCTTTTCTCTTCTCCTGACCCAGACCACCATGACAAATTTTTTTAGCAGCATCTCGTCTCTACAGAGTTTTTTACACAGACATGTTAGATTTCTCAATTTTTC
This sequence comes from Bufotes viridis, assembly GCA_033119425.1. NCBI lineage: Eukaryota > Metazoa > Chordata > Amphibia > Anura > Bufonidae > Bufotes > Bufotes viridis. The sequence goes on along the minus strand of CM065589.1, from coordinate 560,214,701 downwards.
CATCAGCCTCCCCACAGTGTCATCCTGCTGCCACTCCCAATAATGTGCCCACTGTGCTCCCCAATGTCCCAGATACTATACTGCTGAAAAATAGTGACCCCAGTAGACATTATAGGGTCATTTATCAAACTGGTGTACAGTAGAACTGGCTTAGTTGCCCATAGCAGCCAAACAGATTCCACCTTTCATTTTCCAAAGGAGCTGTCAAAAATGAAAGGTGAGATCTGATTGGTAGCTATGGGCAACTAAGACACCTCTATTTTACACCAGTTTGATAAAGTATCCCAAAGATCCCTATAGTGTCTACAGCAATTATAATGTCCCCTAGAGTGCCCCCAGTAATAATAACATCCTATATTGTGTCTGAATAGTGTCCCCAAAATAATGTCCCCTAATATGTCCTGTAATAGAAAGGCCCCTACAGTGACTCCCCAATAGCAACATCCCCCACACCAAATAGTAATTTCCCCCACACTGCCCAATATAGTAATTTCCCCCACACTGCCCCATATAGTAATTTCCCCCACACTGCCCCATATAGTAATTTCCCCCACACTGCCCCCATATAGTAATTTCCCCCACACTGCCCCCATATAGTAATTTCCCCCACATTGCCCCCGTATAGTAAGTAATTTCCCCCACATTGCCCCCATATAGTAATTTCCCATACACTGCCACCATATAGTAATTTCCCCCCACACTGCCCCATATAGTAATTTTCCCCACACTGCCCCCATATAGTAATTTCCCCACACTGCCCCCATATAGTAATTTCTCTCACACTGCCCCCATATAGTAATTTCTCTCACACTGCCCCCACATAGTAATTTCCCCCACACTGCCCCATATAGTAATTTCCCCCACACTGCACCCCCATATTGTAATTTCCCCCACACTGCCCCATATAGTAATTTCCCCCACACTGCCCCAAATAGCAATTCCCCCACACTGCCCCCATATAGTACTTTCCCTCACAGTGCCCCCATATAGTAATTTCCCCCACACTGCCCCATATAGTAATTTCCCCACACTGCCCCATATAGCAATTTCCCCCACACTGCCCCATATAGCAATTTCCCCCACACTGCCCCATATAGCAATTTACCCCACACGGTCCCCATATAGTAATTTCCCCACACTGCCCCCTTCAAGTAATTTGCCCCCACACTGTCCCCATTAAGTAATTTGCCCCCACTGTCCCCATTAAGTAATTTGCCCCCACACTGTCCCCATTAAGTAATTTGCCCCATTAAGTAATTTACCCACACACCGCCCCATTAGGTAGTTTTCCCCCACACCGCCCCCATTACAGAATTTGTCCCTACACTGTCCACATTAAGTAATTTATCCCCACACTGCCCCATTAAGTTAGTTGCCCTCACACTGCCCCCATATAGTAATTTCCCCTCACTGCTCCATACAGTAATCTCCCCACACTGCCCCATATAGTAATTTCCCCACACTGCCCCCATATAGTAATTTCCCCCACACTGCGCCCATATAGTAATTTCCCCCACACTGCCCCATATAGTGATTTCCCTCACACTGCCCCCATATAGTAATTTCCCTCACACTGCACCCATATAGTAATTTCCCCCACACTGCCCCCATATAGTAATTTTTCCCACACTGCCCCATATAGTAATTTCCCTCACACTGCCCCTATATAGTAATTTCCCTCACATTGCCCCCATATAGTAATTTCCCCCACACTGCCCCCATATAGTAATTTCCCCCACACTGCCCCATATAGTAATTTCCCCCACACTGCCTCCATATAGTAATTTCCCCCACACTACCCCATATAGTAATTTCCCCCACACTGCACCCCCATATTGTAATTTCCCCCACACTGCCCCATATAGTAATTTCCCCCACACTGCCCCATATAGCAATTTCCCCCACACTGCCCCAAATAGCAATTCCCCCCACACTGCCCCCATATAGTACTTTCCCTCACAGTGCCCCCATATAGTAATTTCCCCCACACTGCCCCATATAGTAATTTCCCCCACACTGCCCCATATGGCAATTTCCCCCACACTGCCCCATATAGCAATTTCCCCCACACTGCCCCATATAGCAATTTACCCCACACGGTCCCCATATAGTAATTTCACCCACACTACCCTCTTCAAGTAATTTGCCCCCACACTGTCCCCATTAAGTAATTTGCCCCCCCACTCTCCCCATTAAGTAATTTGCCCACACACTGTCCCCATTAAGTAATTTGCCCCATTAAGTAATTTACCCACACACCGCCCCATTAGGTAGTTTGCCCCCACACCGCCCCCATTACGTAATTTGTCCCTACACTGTCCACATTAAGTAATTTGCCCCCCACACTGTCCCCATTAAGTAATTTATCCCCACACTGCCCCATTAAGTAAGTTGCCCTCACACTGCCCCATTAAGTATTTTGCCCCCACTTTGCCCCATTAAGTAATTTGCCCCCATGTAATCAGTTGCCCCACTGTCTCTGCAGTAATATGACCTCCTCTTCCCCCCAAAGTTGGCACACACACACCAAAACAAAACAAAAAACTAAAGTCTAATACTTAACTTTGTCTTTGATGATGAGGCAGGCGCGCGTACATCAAAGCCCTGCGCCCCGACACAGGCACGTGGTGACGTGATCACTCACACATGTACTGGGCTTTTACTACCACATAGGCTTCAGGCCTACTACGCCTGAAGCCTATGGCGGTGATAGGCGGCGGGGCAAGGAACTATGTGCTCCCGTGCCTTGCTGTAGTATGTGGACGTTCGGGTAGGCATTGGGCCCCGCAGCGATGCCGGGTCTGGGGACTGCCGTAGGGTCGGCCACTGGCTTCACCTTAGAAAGCCGGACCTCACTAGCCACGCCCAAGTGACGCCCACCACACCCCAAGCCACGTCCACCACACCCCAAGCCACGCCCGCCGCATGGCAAATCGCATGAAGCCATGCCCCAGACACGGGAAATCCACGCCCCCACTGACAGATGGAAAACCACAGTGGGAAGAGAGGGAAGATTTTTCAGCCCAGAAGGTGAGCCGGAGGCGGCCTGATGCGTTTCTCTCCCCCTCAGTCAGCCGTAGGGAGCTATGTCTGCCGCTTTAGTTACTGACTGGGGGTGAGAGAAGCCTCAGTCAGTAGCTGCAACAAGTTCACAAAAGAGAATAAGGCCAGACAGAAGGGATAGGAGAGTGACAGTCACAGGAATAATCACGGTGACTGTGTTGAGTGCACCAATGAAAAATGGTATAATATAAATGTCATTTTAATGATGCACCAGTAGCCTCAACACAGGTCAATGATAAGAAGGATAACGAGTGTTAAAAGAAAGAGAAGAAAAAAGGTTAATCTCAGTTTCTCAGATTTTATTAGTCACACAATTCTTATGTTAAACTTAACTGAATAATGCCTAGTGGCACCATTAGCAATCATGGTACTACATAAAGCACAGACGAGACCCCATAGCAAAAAGCAAAGGAAAATGCCTTAATATGCACACAACCCAAAAACCCACATGATGGTTCTTAACAGTGCCAACAGAGGCAGGGGCTAATCAGGATTGTAGCGACATAGTACCATTATTGGTAAGGTTCATCAAGTCCAAGCAGTCCCATTGTTGGCAGATGCCAATTACACATTAAGAAACACAAAAATCCTTTCCAAATGTCACAGAATAAATCCCTGGATCAGTGTCCCATAACCAGAAATGTATTATCTGTAACCTGCAAAATTTTTACATTAACCACATCAGCCCCCCTAGCTTAAACACCCTTATTGACCAGACCACTTTTTACAATTCTGCACTACACTACTTTCACCGTTTATTGCTCGGTCATACAACTTACCACCCAAATGAATTTTACCTACTTTTATTCTCACTAATAGAGCTTTCATTTGGTGGTATTTCATTGTTGCTGACATTTTAACTTTTTTTGATATTAATAAAAAAATTACCGAAATTTTTGCAAAAAAATTACATTTTTCGCTTTCTGTTGTAATTTTTTTTTTTTTAAACTACATTTCTATATAAAATTTTCGCTAAATTTATTGTTCTACATGTCTTTGATAAAAAAAAATGCAATAAGTGTATATTTATTGGTTTGGGTAAAAGGTATAGCGTTTACAAACTATGGTGCAAAAAAGTGAATTTCCGCATTTTGAAGCAGCTCTTACTTTCTGAGCACCTGTCATGTTTCTTCAGGTGCTAGAATGCCAGGATAGTATAAATACCCCCCAAATGACACCATTTTAGAAATAAGACACCCCAAAGTATTCACAGAGGGGCATGGTGAGTTCATGTATCATTTCATTTTTTTTCACAAGTTAGCGGAAAATGACACTCTGAGGAAAAAATTATAATAATAAAGTTTCCATTTCTGCTAACTTCTGGCAAAAAAAAAAAATCGCCCTCGGACTCACTATGCCCCTCAGTGAATACCTTGGGGAGTTTACTTTCCGATATGGGGTCATTTGTGGGGTGTGTTTACTGTTCTGGCATTTTGGGCGGGGCTAAATTGTGAGCAACCTTGTAAAGCCTAAAGGTACTCGTTGGACTTTACGCCCCTTTATGCACCTAGGCTGCAAAAAAGTGTCACACATGTGGTATTGCCGTACTCAGAGGAAGTAGGGCAATGTGTTTTGGGGTGTATTTTTACATATACCCATGCTGGGTTACAGAAATATCTGTAAATTGTCAACTTTGATAAAAAAAATTAAAAAGTTGTCATTTACAGAGATATTTTTCACACCGAGCATGGGTATATGTAAAAATACACCCCAAAACACATTTCCCTACTTCTCCTGAGTACGGCGATACCACATGAGTGACACTTTTTTGCAGCCAAGATGCGCAAAGGGGCCCAAATTCCAATGAGTACCTTTAGGATTTCACAGGGCTTTTTTATGCATTTGGATTCCAAACTACTTCTCACGCATTAGGGGCCCCTAAAATGCCAGGGAAGTATAAATACCCCACAAGTGACCCCATTTTGGAAAGAAGACACCCCAAGGTATTCCAGAAGGGTATGGTGAGTTCATGTAAAATTTTATTGTTTGTCACAAGTTAGTGGAATATGAGACTTTGTAAGAAAAAAAAAAGTCAATGTCCACTAACTTGTGCCAAAAACAAAATCTTCTATAAACTCTCCATGCCCCACACGGAATACCTTGGGGTGTCTTCTTTCCAAAATGGGGTCACTTGTGGGGTATTTATACTGCCCTGGCATTTTAGGGGCCCCAAAGCGTGAGAAGAAGTCTGGAATCCAAAAGCATAAAAATGCCCTCCTAAAAGGTACTCGTTGGACTTTCGGCCCCTTTGCGCATCTTGACTGCAAAAAAGTGTCACTCATGTGGTATCGCTGTACTCAGGAGAAGTAGGGCAATGTGTTTTGGGGTGTATTTTTACATATACCCATACTGTGTGTGAAAAATATCTCTGTAAATGACAACTTTTTAAAAACACATACGGACGTCTGAATGAGCGTTACAGGGGGGTGATTAGTGACGGGGGGGGTGACAGGGGGTGATCAGCGAGGTGACATGGGGTGATTAGGGGTTAATCAGTGACGGGGGGGTTGGTGTGTGGTGATTGGTGCACTTACTTAGCTGCCTGTGTCCTCTGGTGGTCCCAAGCAAAAGGGACCACCAGAGGAGCAGGCAGCAGGCATATCAGATGCTGTTTACAAAACAGCGTCTGATATGCGATTTAGATGGCGTTTTTTTAACATCTACAGCCTGCCAGCGCATGATCAGCGCTGGCAGGCTGTAGTGCGTTCACAGGAAATCTCGCTTCTCGCGAAATGAAGTGCCGATGTGTCAAGGTGGAACATCCCGGCCACCCGCAGGACGCATCTCTGCGTTAGGCGGTCGGGAGGTGGTTGAAGAGAACCTGTCACCATGTTCTGACATATGAGGTGAAATGTGAGGTTAATGTCGCACTAGAATATAGAATATCAGGGAGGAGGTGCACTACACAAGTGGAGTCACTCGCTCCACACGAATGGTGATAAAATGGAAGAAAATAGTGTGGCACTCTCTGATATCAAGGAGCATATAGAAGGATATTTATTAAATATATAAAAAATATAAATGTGTATAGTTTGTTATACAATGATAAGCCCAATTGAAGATGAGCCTCAAAGTAAAACTCACAAAAAACTCACAAAAATGCAATGCAATAAAAAGTGCTAATACAAATGAAACAGCTGTAAAGGATAGTCTCTTGTTGAGAAACTCGTTGCCAGTAAAGTCAGTTGGATAGTGTGTTTCGAATGGCGTCCCACTCCGACACTTGAGGTAGCGGCGTCCCGCTTAAAATCAATAAAAGCGATCGCTAGGTAGTGACAAATTAGAACAGTCTTACCAGGGTCTCGAGGTCTATGATGGCTCACTGTAGTACAAAAATGTAGTTGTCTTCCACACTTCGGTATCAGGAGCCCTTCCAGAACATGGTGACAGGTTCCCTTTAAAGAAAGGCATTCAGACCGATCCTAAACATATTCAATGAATGAACGATCACCACCTTCTCTGGCAGAGCGCTCCATAGTCTCACTGCTCTTACGATAAAGAATCTTTGTCTGCATTGATGATGAAACCTTATTTCCAAACAGCAACTATATTAATCACGATATACAGAAACAGTTATACCATAAAGTAAAGTACATAGTGCAAGCCAACAACGGCTTCATCCCCTGAGGAAGCATTAGGCGAAACGTACGTTGGGGCGTAGTATACGTGGCTGGTATGGTATAACTATCTTGTATATCGTGATTGATGTAGCAGTTACCGACTTGCACTATACACTTTATTGTATGATTTAATAGCGCTATATACCGTGACTGATGTAGCCGTGGTTGGCTTGCACTATGTACTTTACTTTATGGTATAACTGTTTCTGTATATCGTGATTGACATAGTTGCTGTCGGCTTGCACTATGCACCTTATTTTGTGAAACTCTTGTATGCAATGTTTGTGATTATGTAACTCATGAATTGTCTAGTGGAGATATAAGTGATCCACGTATCCCATCAGGGCAATCTGTCCTTTATTCTCTATCACCACCAGAAAAAGTATTTTAATATGGTTTTAATGTCTTGTGATAATAAAGATATAGTGATTGATTAACTCCGGTTGTTGCATAATTTCTTTGGTGTGATAAATAAGTGGGTTGTAGGTTTGCAGTTTGGGCACTCGGTCTCTAAAAGGTTCATCATCACTGCTCCATATGATAAATTCTCTAAGAAAGCCTTCAAATATTTTTCCTGCAATAGAAGTTAAACTTACAGGCGTATGGTTTTCAGGGCTCAATTATTGTGCCCCTCTAAATGTCGGCACCACATTTGCTATGCGCCAGTCCTTTGAAACACACTGTTATTAAAAAATCCTTAAATATTAGAAAAAAGGGTCTACTTTGTCTAAAACAGTACTTAATTCCTTGAGAACTCAGGTGCAGGGGCGTAGCTATAGGGGATGCAGAGTTAGCAGATGCTACCAGGCCCATTTATTCAACTGAAGCACAGTTTTGGATAATTTTCACTTTTTTTCTGGCAAAGATCCTATTTTAATCATTGCTGCCTTTGTCTAGTACATTTTATTTTTTCTCTACTAATCTATAAGGTCTTGTTAGACCCTTGTTAGAGCCTTGTTGAAATGCTTTCCTTTTATCATTTATTGCTGACCTTACAGGTTTTTTTTTTAACCACAACTGGTTTTCTCTGGTTACTAACACATTTATTCCCATAAGGCGCCTATCTTCCACAAGACAGATTTAAGATGTTTTTAATTTTACTTAGCTGGGAAAAATTGGCCTTCCAGAAGTATTTCTAAAGCATATTTGAAAGCATATTACCGTATGTTGTGGTCACTATTATACAGGTTCCCCCTTCCTCTATTTGTTGGGTCTTGCAAAGGTCGTCAGAGGTGAATGTCTTTTATTATTGACAAAAACATGTTACCTACTGAGCTAGACCACCTAATATACACAGCAGCCGCACTCTTCTTTGCTAACAGCATAATATGGATTATTGTGTACTGCTGTAGGTGCTATTCTAGACTTCATTAATCCTCTCTGAAGAGCAGACTATTACAGTAGTCTGACAGACCATCACTAGAGACCCAGGATCACAGCATGTTGAGAATTGTCCAAGAGAAAGTCAAAGGAAGTTGAAGGGTCTTAAGGGTGAAGCTTTGATGTAATACGTTAGGTCACAGGTCAAATGAAGAAATCTCCTAGTATGGTCATTGACAGCCCCCCTGGAATGGCCATAGCTAAAGAAATCTGGTAAGATACAAAACACACATGAAGTTTATTTTAGGACATGATGGATGAGTTTGCTGATACCGTTATCACTTTAGGTTATCTTCTGCTGGAGTAGTTTTCTTACATTATCTTCAACTTTGTGATTCTTTTAACCTTAAAAATATAGTTACCATGTACAATATATTATTTAGATCCTATGTGACAGCAACCTCCTACCATAGAGAATTCATTATTCCCACCTGTCTCTTTGGAGGTTGTAATCTAATTATCCTACATCAGAAAAAAAAAAAAAATCGAGCAGTCTCTTGAGGAAACTGGTCCATACAAGGTGAGAACTCTGTGCATATTTAACCGCATGGCCCTAGATCATGCAAAGGAGCAAGACTAATCACTTTGACATTTCATGGGTAGCTGTCAAGTCCTAGATTTCCTATTCTATAGCTTTCAGTTCTACAAAGTAAAACAGGATACAGCTCCTCAATCTTCTCAAACTCTGCCCCAATGCATATGACTTCCTGTAAGGCTCTCTTGAATGATCTGAGTCCTCAGGGATAAAGACCAGGCTACACATGGTATTCACCTTAGGCACCCTTTTCCTGCCGACCGTCAAACATTCACAGTTACACAGCTGGCCTCAAGACTTTGAAATGTTTATGTTATTCCAACACAGACAAAATACTAGACATCAAATGAGGCTAATATCTACCAATATGCCAGGCAGCGAAGCTACTTTAAGCTGTTTAGGGGCAGAAAGCAGCCAGCATACTGTGACTCAAAGACCAGGTCAACGACAGTACCCCCAAAAATATACGGCAACTTTGCGGCCTCAAGTGCAGCCGTATCAGTTTTTTAATTTTTTTTATTCACTGAATATCCAAAGTATAAGGCAATATCATAAAAGCACAATCTCTTACTCCGCATACGCAATATATCACCCGACACAAGTTTTACCCTCAACAGCTAAAGTTAAGCACATCAGTGGGTTAAAGGGAATCTGTCACGGGGAAATTCACTGTTAAAACAGGCACAATATGTTGTAGGGCTAGCTCAGCTGAACGTAATGGTACCTTTCACTTAGTGATCCTTTGCTTCATTCTGGAGGAAAGTACCTTTTATCCATATTCAAATGAGCACTTAGGTGCACCCTTGCTCATCCTGCTTCCTCTGCCAGCCCCTACCTCTCCTTTTTGATTGACATGACCAAGTAAGGTGGTATATGCAGCAAACTTGCCTTATCATTCAAGGAGAGGGAGAGTCTGTCAGGAGAAGTAGGAAGAGCAAGGGTGCACAGATTGTCTTGGACCCACCTTTGGTGCACCTAAGTGCTCATTTGAATATAGATTAAAAGTACTTTTTCTCTAGAATGAAGCAGATTGTATCATTACATTCAGCTGAGCTAGCCCTACAAGTTATTGGGCCTGGCTTAACAGTGAATTTTCTGTTGACAGGATCCTTTCAACAAGGTTTTTATATGTGTATATGAGGTGCCAACCATATGTATTTTTCCACATCATCATTAAAGAGGTTCTCAGGAATTTACATATTGATAACTTATCCTCAGGATAGGACATCAATATGAGATCAGCAGGCGTCTGACTCCCGGGACCCATGCCGACCAGCTGTAGGAAGAGGCACTCCAGCAGCACTCCATTAGCATTAGCCGTTATGATCATCGGTCAGATGACCAAGGTGCAGCATTCTAATCAATGGGTCTCAGCTGCAATAACAAGCACAGCCGCTATACGGCAATGTATGGCACTGTGCTTGGTAAGCTGCAAGGCCACAGCTGTGGCTTCCTCAAAAAGATGATCAGCATTGGTGCCGAGTGTCTGACCCCGTCAATCCCATATTGAAAAACTATCCTGAGCATAGCTAATCAATGTGTAAATCCTGGAGAACCCCTTTAAGCAGACTTTGGGTCTGTATAAATGAGACAGATACACTGAGGATTTGTCGCCAAATCCCCAGCATTCTACAGTATCAGTAAAGTGGATGTGATTTTAGGAAATCTTCTTCCTGGGTAAAGGAATCCACAGCATAAATTGATCTGGGGTTCAGATTTTAAATCTATAGTCTGCCACGTATGTAACACTGGCAGAATTGTCATTGGCTTCCTCAAATTTTTTTTTGTGTAAACAAATCCCGTCCCTCAAAGACCAGGTCAACGACAGTACCCCCAAAAATATATGGCAACTTTGAGGCCTCAAGAGGCCTAAGGCTACTTTCATACTAGCGTTTTGGATTCCGTTTGTGAGATCCGTTTCAGGGCTCTCACAAACGATCCAAAACAGATCAGTTAAGCCCCTAAGCATTCTGAATGGATAAGGATCTGTTCAGAATGCATCAGTTCGGCTCCGTTCCGCCTCTATTCCGTTTTGGAGGCGGACACCAAAACGCAGCATGCAGCATTTTGGTGTCCGTCTGAAGAGGCGGTGCCTAACGGATCCGTTTTTAATTACAATGTAAGTCAATGGGGACAGATCCGTTTTTAATGACACAATATGGTGCATTTGAAAACGGATCCCTTCCCCATTGACTTTCAATGTAATTCAAAACGGATCCGTTTTTGACTTTGTCATTTTTCTTTAAAACGAATGCAAACGGATCCGTTCTGAACGGATACAAACGTTTGCATTATAGGTGCGGATCCGTCTGTGCAAATAAACAGTGAAAGTACCCTAAGTTCTAAATTTACCAAAAGTTTGCACCTTGGGAGGATATGCCATTCAATGAACCTGCATCTCTGTATTCTTCAAAAGGTAGACCTAGAGTAGGCCACCTGCTTTTCTTGTTAAGAATTTTATAGGACTTTTCAACTGCTAAATAATTTTTTTTATGATTTTTAAAAAACATTGGAAAAAAACTAAAAGTTCAGGCAATGTCTCTCTGTAGAGCTTGGAGGGGTTATAGAACTTTGGGTAGGGATATCATCTTGATTAAACTGTTCCTACTGAACCATGAGGTATTCAGATTTATTAGATCAGTTTGAGAGGCCTTTTTCTAAATTGTCAAGTAGGGGATTAAAGCTCACGTCATGTAGGCTGTTTAGTGTAAAATGTATTCTTGTTCCTAGATAATTAATATAGTTATTTTTGAATGGTTAGTTTGATTATTGTTTTACATGTTTTGTGGTTGATGTTTATACTGTTTTGGAGTTGTTTATTTCAAAACTGAAAATAGACTCTCAGGAGTTTTTGGGAATTACACAGGATTATTAGACTGTCATAGCAAATGCTGCAGTTTTATGCTTATTACATGAAGTGCATAGAATACTGTTGTTTTCTAATACCATGATGTTCAGTACTTCAATAAGCAAATGGATTTCCCAACCTTTATGGGCGTTTTAACTAGCCTCAGGAGTGTGTTGTACCTAATGAAAAAGTCAATGCTGGGTCACAAGCCGGCTGGGGACACATCACTGCTGATGCCAGCCATTGGATGCAGCAGTGCACATTACCCCTTCCAGAAGTTTATATGCCAGGACCAGAAGATTACGTAGTGGAGCCAGAGTGTCGGCAAGAAGCAGGCAAATATGATTTTTATATTAGGTACAACATTAAAACGCCTATATGGCTGGATAACCCTTTTAAGATATTAGGTGGGGAATAATGGCAACTCTGACATTCTCTGTCCTATTTCAAAGGGTGGTGATATTTCATTACTGATTTTGTTTTTTGCAGGTGACTTTTTATAGGGCCATCATTTTTTCCAAAATGATATTGAGGAATCCAAATTTTGCAGTGTCAATTCCAGAAAAAGCTAGTCAACAAGACCAAAGGATTTCTCTGAATTGGTTGTAACTTAAAGAGGACCTTTCACCTCTCCTGACATGCCTGTTGTAATAGCTTCATGCATTCCCCGTGTAATAACAATTCTGGATCCTCTATTCTTATGACTCTATGTTGCGCCATTCCTTTATTATTTCTACTAGAAGTTATGAATGAATTGCTAGCAGTCTGCAGTAAGGGTACAGAGGGGAGGTAGCACGTTGGGGGTGTGTACCTGCACAGACTTACTCTATCCAATCAGTTCTGCCATTTTCAGACGGTGCAGGTACACACCTCCAACTGGTTACCTCCCCTCTGTACCCTTACTGCAGACTGCTATCAGTTCTTCCATAACTTCTAGTAGAGATAATAAAGAAATGGCACAACATAGAGCTATAAGATTAGATGTTCCAGAATTGTTATTACACGGGGAATGCATGAAGCTATTAACACAGGCATGTCAGGAGTTGTGAAAGGTCCTCCTTAAGTAAGGCTAAGGGAAGGTGTTTTTCTTATTTTTTTTAGAGTATTGTATAATTAATAATTAATAGAATAAATATACTTTTTATAGTGGTCACTAAGGGGCCTAATGCTATGCCACCGCCCTTATACGGCGGTCTAGTCTAAGTGCTGTTTGGCTCTCTAATGATAGCCGGGCTGCTCCAGTTCTAATGGCCTAGATCGGCAGAATATCCGATCCCGGCTGTTTAACCCCTTAGATGCTGTGATCAATAGCGAACATGGCATCTAGGTGGTTTTTAGAGGGAAGGGGGCTCCATCTTTCAGGCACTGGCACCACCACAAATGAGATTGAGGGGTGCTGATGTGCCTCTTGGCCAATAATTGAGATTTCCTACCACAGGCAAGGATAGGCCAGGGGATGACATTACTTGTGCTATGAAATGTCATTAGCGGAGAAGAGGAAAGATTTAGGTACCGCAACCTTGACTTCTGGCAAGAAGGTGCCAGCCTCCTTGACTTCGAACCCCTGATTGACATACAGCAGGAATAGTGAAAAAAGATGTTTTTTGCTGCATTTGGAAAAGAGGAGATCCCCATGAAGGACAACAGGAGCTGACTTTTCAGGTACTCCAGACAGTTTGGAGGTCGATTTTGTGCTTTCAAACCAAGGTGCGAAAAACAAAATTATTTACTGCAAAAGCACTACACATTTCAAGGTTGGTCTGACCTCTTCTTGAAGTGTGTACCTAAGGAAGAGGTCAGACCGACCACAAAACATGTAGAACTTTTGCAGTAAATGTCTTAAGCTCTCCTCTCATTCTGGTTTTAATATTTTTGTGACAGCGTCCTTGGATCCTGATTCTTTTTTTGAAAGTTCTTACTGTTTGAGTAACCCTTGGGCGATTGATGCCATTTAGAAGGTTATTTATAACCAGGAAACTAATCTTTTGTCTGTAATTGAATAGGTTGCAATAGTATGAACTTAGCCTACTGGCTATTTCTTAAGTTGTATGTTTCATATATGTATTTTTTTGTATCAAACTATAATTTTTTTAAGGTTTTACCTTTTTTTTCAATGTTTGTGCACCAGCATAACACATGGTGGTTGGCACATGAACAATGTTAATTGCGGCAAAATCTATAGCCTGGTGAGGAATTCAGCTGAATACTTTGTGTTCTAGCTAAGACGCTCAGATTTGTTTTGTATTAGGAGTCTGAGTTGGCGATCGATTAAAGATGTTTTCCTCAGATGTGTTTCCATCATTTTTAATATGGATCTAATAAAGATATGCTGTTTTTCAATGTTTGGCAGTGAGAGTAAATAATTTGGACATATTTTCATGTATAGTTGAGAGAATGCAGATGAGATGGAAATTCTCTAGCCTCTGTGATAAGGATTAATGAAGTATGAATCATAAAAACCTTCACTGCTAAAAGGGAAATGTCACTTCAAAGGAATTGAACATGAAAACAGTTGCGCCATGTCATTCTAAATATGGGGCAATGTTAGGCTGTCCAATGTGACAGGAGCAAAAATCCTATCAGGTCTTACTGATAATGACACTACCTGTACTAAAAAGCAAATGTGTAAAAAATAAAAAAAATAAAAAACTGTACCTCAAAATGGTACATACAGAAATTCACAAATGAACAAAGATGAGGGACGGTCATACAGCTCCCCACTAAACCACGTTGCAGGTTCCAAATCCCGGGAAAATGGGACGGTGCATGGAGAAGCCGCTCCGGAAACGGTCCAATACTGATAAGAGAAATCCGGCACTGCGTCTTGATAAAATGATTCTTTACTAGTCAATTCTTAAAAAGATCCAGAAAGTGCGAATTCACATGCTTCAGACGAATGCATGTTGTTCTTCATCATGGCATGAACTACATGTAATAGCATACACCACCAGGGCCGGTGCTATAATAAGGCAGACCAAGCGGCTGCCTTAGGGTGCAGAGAAGAGGGGGGGGGGTCTGTGCCATGGAGGGGGAGAAATCTGACATGAGGGATGATGTGCCATTGGGGGAATAAGTGTGACACAATAGGGGGTCATAATGTGATCATGGGGGGGGGGGCGCCAAAATGTAGCTTCGCTTGTGTTGGCAAAAATCCTTGCACCGGCCCTGTACACCACATACATGGTTCCACAGTTTATGAATATGTAATGGGATATCTGGCATCTGTGCTGGTGGAAGTAATGACCGCAGAGCGACTCATATAGCAGCAGCAATGACACCTCCTGTTGCCGCTTGGGTAGGAACCCTTAGTACTCAGCCATATTTTTTTATTGGATTTCATTGTAGGCTCCAAATACAAATTTGGTGACACGTGGTTGCCAATGGTAGCCATGCATTTTGCTACAAATCTAACGCCTACAGTGAGTATGTTACACACTGTGTCATCATTATATAGTACAGGTTTAAGATGATACCTACCACCTTATCATATTGTTGGCTGTAAGGAGTACTAAAAGTCAAAGAACTGTAGTCATTTTGTTTTTTACCTTGTCCTCAAAATACATACGTGTGCATGAGCCTTTACTCCAAGAGAAGTGAATTTACACAGGACCTACAGGACTATGCTAAAGGAACAGTGTAAATTTGGCCTAAGGAGGGCACTTCCACATGGCACCTTTTCCATCTTGAGGAAAAATAATACAAAAAAATATAGAAAAGCATAACATGTATCGTTTTCATTAGTGTAGAGCGAATCGAAGCCCAAACATTTCAATTTTCAATTTTTTTTCTTAAGATGACGGTAAAAAACAAAAAATACTCACCTCATCCATTTGTGCGTGAAGAGGACATCACAGCCATCTTGATTGCAGAAACCGCGTGAAATCTCGCACGGGGTGATGTATGACGTCACAGTGTTGGCGCGCTGGCCGGGCGCGCTGACGTCATCATTCACCATGCCCGGTAAGTTTGATGACGTCATTACTTCACCACGTGAGATTTCCAGCAGTGTCTTCAATCAAGGTGGCCACGAGGCCTCTACACAGGCAAATGGATGAGGTAAGTACGTTTTTTTTCCCACTCATCTCTATTTTTCATCTTCAAAGTTGGAAACCACGGATGGGAGCACTGACTTTTAAGACTTTGAAGCTTGTGGTAAATCACAAGATTACAACAACACTAAGCAGTCTAAAAATACACCTATAATGCCTCATGTGAACAAGGACAAACAAGCATGCCCCACTGCAGGTATTACACTAGAGGCCAGAAGTACAAGTAGCCTCCATACAGAAAAATACTGAGGATGGACATCTTAATGGAATTGGAGATGACATTGTTGTTTTAATCCTTTCAGCATGCATACTTACTGAACTGTAAATCAGCTTATTGAGGGTTACATTTTTTCCCACTATTAATTTAAATTTCTTTGGGACTCTGAGGGATATTAATACATTTGTGAGGTTGCGGCAAAGTAAATGTAAATCTGGTTCTGGAAATATCATATGTACACCTTTGGGGGCAATTTTTTATTATTGCATTGTACTCATTTTGTGCTAAAAATCATGACTTCCAGAACCTCATAGAAAAAGATCTCAGAGCTTTAAAGAAACATTCTATGAGATGTTCTGATAATTTGTCACGACCGAAACGAAAAGCTAGGAATGTGTTAAAGAACAATACAAATATCATAGTCGGGAATTCTGACAAAGGTGGGTCTGTGATTGTCCTAGATAGCCAGCTATACGTGAGGGAGGTCCACAGGTTGCTGTATGACCAACAGGTGTATAGAAAATTAGACTCTAGATTCTAATAAATATCAGAAGCTTCTGGAGGAAGGAGAACCTACAGGCATGTTTTCTTCTAAACAGATTGAACACATGCTTCCCTAGTTTCCTATATTCCCCCCTCCATTCACACCCATCATTTCTAGCATGGGGTCCCTTATGGAGACTTGGGAAATTGGCTAGACAGCATTTTACAGGCTATAGTCCAGTGTATTCTGGTCTATATGAAGGACTCCTCAGATGTGTTGAAGCAGATGGATGACATGAAGTGGAGGGAGGAATACTCTTGGTTGTCTTGTGATGTTTCAGCCTTGTATACTTCCATGAAACATAAGACAGCCATTACAGCATTAACCCAAACCTTGCTAGAATTTACTTTTTTGTTGCAGCACAATTAATTTTCTTTTTTTTCCCCACAACTACAGAGTTCTTTCTCACTATCATTTGCAAATTTGTATATGTAGGAATTTTTGGTATTCTCTTTCCAACTCATTCATTGACAGTATAGTGTGATATGGGAGGTTCATCGATGACCTCTTCCTTATTTGGAGGGGGTCGTCAATGTCAGTCCCCTCTTTTTTGGCATATGTGAATGATAACCAATATCATTTTTCATTTACATTTTCTTGTCATGAGTTGACACATTGATTTCTTTCTTGGATGTGCGTCTAAAGGGGGATAGTGTCTTGGGCCAGATATCATGTTCCCTTTATAGGAAACCAGTCACTGGCAATTCCTTGCTGCATGCCACCAGCTGGCATCCTAGGCATGTCGTGAGGAATTTGCTGGAGGGCGAGTTTATTAGAGCAAGATGCAGTTGTAGTAAGGAGGACGTTTTTCTCAGAGAGACATGCGTCATTAGAAATAGATTGCTGGCTTGTAGGTATAGCGAGAATTGTATGGATGCCAGCTGGTGGCATGCAGAAAGGAATTGCCGGTGACTGGTTTCCTATATAGGGTACATGATATCTGGCCCAAGACACTATCCCCCTTTATACGCACATCCAAGAAAGGAATCAATGTGTCAACCCCTTTAAATCCAGTCCTCCCTCCATGACGTGGAGATCACCATATGATAGAGTCCATCATAGGGGATCATTTAACCTTAAGGACACAGTACGAGAATGCTCGTCCTAAATGGCCGGTACTTTATGTCCCAGGATGAGCATTCTCATCAAGCAGTCCTTCCTCCCCCCCACGTGCGGTGCTACGATCAGCGACAGTGTCAGTAATAGCCGGATCCCTGCTGCATCGACCAGCATCGGTAATAACGCCAATACCACAGGATTAACCCCTCATATGCCGTGGTCAGCGCTGACTGTGGCATATGGGAGGTTTGCACTCCCTTTCCTGAGGCATTGGGTCCCCGCACTGCGGTAGCAGGTACCTGATGGTCGCCATGGTAGCCCTAAGCCATTCAAAGGCCTTGGGGCCAGGGAACTACAGAGGCCTATGAGGCCCAGCCCCCAGGCTGGGTCTCATAGGCAAACTATCAGTGTTTTACACTGATAGTCAATGCAGTACAATACAGATGTATTGTGCTGCATTGAAACAGGGATCAGACCCTGTAATGTTGAAGTCCCATAATGGGACAATAAAAAAAAGCCCCTTTCCCATAAAAAGAGACATATAAAATTGTAAAAATAGAACTTATTTTTAAAACAGACATATTAGGTATCGCCGCATGCATAACATGATCCACCCAGTCTGGTCAACACCGTAAAAATTTTTTTATAAACACTGTGCTAAAAAAGCAATTTTTGGTCACCTTTCATCACAAAAAGTGTATTACCAAGTGATCAAAAAGTCATAAGTACCCAAAAATAATACCAATCAAACCACCATCTCATCCAGCATAAAATGAGACCCTAACTTAGACAATCGTCCAAAAAATAAAAAAGATATGGCTCTCAGAAAATGGAGACAGTAAAACATCATTTTTTTGTTTCAAAAATGCTTTTATTCAAAGCCAAGAAAAATCCAGCTTCCAAGATGCAAAAGGTGGAATCTTTATTGTGCGATTAAAATCCAATACAAGACATCACAGTTACAGTAACGCATTTCAGACCACAAGTAAATCAGGGTCCGATTAATCGCACAATAAAGATTCCACCTTTTGCATCTTGGAAGCTGGATTTTTCTTGGCTTTGGATATAGACAGCAATCAAGTCTGGAGGTTGCCATCCGTGCTCAAGGCAGGTGGACGGTGGGTGAGAGCTGCTTTATCTTCTTTGCTTAAAAATACTTTTATTGTTTAAAACCAAAATATATTTTAAAAACAGACATATTAGGTATTGCCGCGTCCGTAACAACCTACTCTATAAAAATATCACATAAGCTAACCTGGTCTGGTAAACACAGTCAGAAAATAAAATAAAAACTGTGCTAAAAAATCTATTTTTTTTGTCACCTTACATCACATAAAGTGTAAAATCAAATGATCTAAAAGTAGTATGTACCCCAAAATAGTACCAATCAAACCGACATCTAATCCTGCAAGAAAGAGACCCTACCTAAGATAATCACCCAAAAAATAAAAAAGATCTTTCAGAAAATGGAGACAAAAACATGATTTTTTCTTTCAAAAATGCTTTTATTGTGTAAAACCAAATTAAATATAAAAAAATAGACAAATTAGGTATCGCTGTAACGTCTGTAACAACCAGATCTATAAAAATATCACATGATTTACCCTGTCAGGTGAAAATCGTAAAAAAAAAAAAAAGTGCCAAAAAAAATCTATTTTTTGTCACCATACATCACAAAAAGTGTAATACTAAACAACAAAAAGTAGTATGTACCCCAAAATAGTACCAATCAAACCACCACCTCCTGCCACAAAAACTGAGCCCCTACATAAGATAATTGTCTGAAAAATAAAAATAATATGGCTTTCAGTAAAAAAAGGCACAAAAACATGATTTATTTCAAAAATGCTTTATTATGTAAAACTGAAACAAAAGAGAAATAAAAGTGACATATTTGGTATTGTCGTGTCCATAACAACCTGCTCTATAAAAATAGCACATGATCTAACCTGTCAGGTGAACACCGTAAAAAAACAAAAAATAAAAACTGTGCCAGAACAGCCATTTTTTTTGTTACCTTGCCTCACAAAAAGCGTAATATATAGCAATCAAGTCATTTATACCCAAAATAGTACCAATAAAAGTGTCACCTTATCCTATAATTTCCAAAATGGGGTCACTTTTTGGGAGTTTCTACTCTAGGGCTCTTTAAATGTCATATGGCAACTTAAAATTATCCCAGTGAAATCTGCCGTCCAAAAAGCATACGGCGCACCATTCCTTCTACGCCCTGCCATGTGCCCGTACAGCAGTTTACAACCACATGTAGGGTGTTTCTGTAAACTGCAAAATCGGGGTAATAAATATTGAGTTTTATTTGGCTGTTAACCTTTGATGTGTTACAGGAAAAAATGAATTAAAATGGAAAATCTGCCAAAAAAGAGAAATTTAAAAATTATATCTGCTTTTTTTAAAATTCTTGTGGAACACCTAAAGGGCTAAAAAAAAAAATCACTGAAAAAACTATATAAAAACCATCCTGCACGATATGGTATTAAATGAGCGGATGTATATGGCTACATTTACAAAATAACAGGAAATAATGCACTATAAAATAGATGCAAGACATATGGACTAAGCCCTCACTCTTGATAAAAACTGAGACACTTGGTCAATACATTTTGATCAAAATACATCTAAGCCCACCTACCAGCGACAAGGTGGTCTCAGTTCAGGCGGGTTCCTATGCTAACCTATTCATGCTGTGGCGCATTTTTCAGGAGCACAATCCCCGCACATATGGTGTGCTGCCCCTTGTTACCTCCATGTGCATTAGCAACCGGTGGGAGGAGAGACACACACACACCTATATGTACCACCTTAATCAAGGTCACCTATTAGATAGGTGGGGCAAAAGTGCACTTTAATATCACTCCCAGTATAGGAGCGTATTCACACATGAAGGTGCCACTCCTTCAAGACAAATCAAACAAATCACAGAAAAAACTATATATAAACCATCCTGCACGATATGGTATTAAATGTGCGGATGTATATGGCTACATTTACAAAATAACAGAAAATAATGCACTATAAATATAGATGCAAGACATATGGACTAAGCCCTCACTCTTAGGTGGGGCAAAAGTGCACATATATATATAATTAGAAGTGGATGATGAATAGGGATTTTTTTCTCTCCATTACAATAACCCAATTCACATTTTCAAAAATGCATTGATGACGCAATTCTCTTGTTTTATATTGAGTTTTTAATAATCTCCATTTACATTATAATATTATGATGTTTTCATGCTATACTATGGAGAAATGATAAACAGGGAATCTTTCCCACTACAACAATCCAGTCCACGTCTTTTAATCATATGGTCACACAGCAAATTACTGCCCCACAATTAACAAGCTCAATTTAAAAGGATCCTGTAAACGTTCACTGCTTACCACTGAAGAAGGATCCAGCGGTTCTGAAACGCATCTGGTGAGACCCCTATAAGCAGTGAATATAGGAGCGATCAAGGACTGCAGTAGTCCATGTTGAGATTGGACATCTAATAATATATCCGTATAGAAGCTAAACTGGTCTTCCGCGACAAAGCAATACCACGCCAGGCTTCAAATACGCCAGCTCTCCTGCGGTGGATCATTGCATGGTTCAGCAAAAAAAAGAAACATGTCCTATACTTGTCAGTGAAAATCAGGACATGGCCCTATTGAAGTCTATGGATAAGGCAAAAAACGGAATGCAATCTGTTATTTTGCAGACATGCTGCTTTGCCAAAAAACGGATCAGCACTAACTCTCTATAGCTTATCTCCATATCTCATTTAGGGCTCGTTCACACGACAGTATGGTTTTGCGATCCGTTTTTAACGGATCAGTTTTTTCGTTTTTAGTTTCAGTAGTGTTTCCGTTTTCGTTCCACTTCCGTATGGTTTTTATTTGTGGTCCGTTGTTTGCAGGTCGCAAACGGAAACGTAAGCATATAATAATGTTTTAACAGTAAGTACAGTCGTGGCCAAAAGTTTTGAGAACGACACAAATATTAGTTTTCACAAAGTTTGCTGCTAAACTGCTTTTAGATCTTTGTTTCAGTTATTTCTGTGATGTAGTGAAATATAATTACACGCACTTCATACGTTTCAAAGGCTTTTATCGACAATTACATGACATTTATGCAGAGTCAGTATTTGCAGTGTTGGCCCTTCTTTTTCAGGACCTCTGCAATTCTACTGGGCATGCTCTCAATCAACTTCTGGGCCAATTCCTGACTGATAGCAACCCATTCTTTCATAATCACTTCTTGGAGTTTGTCAGAATTAGTGGGTTTTTGTTTGTCCACCAGCCTCTTGAGGATTGACCACAAGTTCTCAATGGGATTAAGATCTGGGGAGTTTCCAGGCCATGGACCCAAAATGTCAACGTTTTGGTCCCTGAGCCACTTAGTGCTCTATCATGCTGGAAAATGCATTGTTCTTCACCAAACTGTTGTTGGATTGTTGAAAGAAATTGCTGTTGAAGGGTGTTTTGGTACCATTCTTTATTCATGGCTGTGTGAGTGAGCCCACACCCTTGGATGAGAAGCAACCCCACACATGAATGGTCTCAGGATGCTTTACTGTTGGCAAGACACAGGACTGATGGTAGCGCTCACCTTTTCTTATCCGGACAAGCCTTTTTCCTGATGCCCCAAACAATTGGAAAGAGGCTTCATCGTAGAATATGACTTTTCCCCAGTCCTCAGCAGTCCATTCACCATACTTTCTGCAGAAGATCAATCTGTCCCTGATGTTTTTTGGAGAGAAGTGGCTACTTTGCTGCTCTTCTTGACACCAGGCCATCTTCCAAAAGTCTTCGCCTCACTGTGCGTGCAGATGTGCTCACACCTGTCTGCTGCCATTCCTGAGCAAGCTCTGCATTGGTGGCACTCCGATCCCGCAGCTGAATCCTCTTTAGGAGACGATCCTAGCACTTGCTGGACTTTCTTGGATGCCCTAAAGCCTTCTTAACAAGAATTGAACCTCTTTCCTTGAAGTTCTTGATGATCCTATAAATTGTTGATTGAGGTGCAATCTTAGTAGCCACAATATCCTTGCCTGTGAAGCCATTTTTATGCAAAGCAATGATGGCTGCCTGCGTTTCTTTGCAGGTCACCATGGTTAACAATGGAAGAACAATGATTTCAAGCATCACCCTCCTTTTAACATGTCAAGTCTGCCATTTTAACCCAATCAGCCTGACATAATGACCTCCAGCCTTGTGCTCGTCAACATTCTCACCTGAGTTACCAAGACGATTACTGAAATGATCTCAGCAGGTCCTTTAATGACAGCAATGAAATGCAGTGGAAAGTTTTTTTTGGGATTAAGTTCATTTTCATGGAAAAGAAGGACTGTGCAATTCATCTGATCACTCTTCATAACATTCTGGAGTATATGCAAATTGCTATTATAAAAACGTAAGCAGCAACTTTTCCAATTTCCAATATTTATGTAATTCTCAAAACTTTTGGCCACGACTGTACATTGAAAAATTGGGCTGGGCGTAAAATTTTCAATAGACGCTTCCGCAAAAACAAAACGGATACGGAAGAGATACGGATGCATTCCGTATGCATTCCCTTTTTTTCTTACAGCCCCATTGACTTAAATGGAGCCACGGAATGTGATTTGTGGGCAATAATAGGACATGACTCAAAATGTAGCGAAACAGAAAAAGGAAATACGGAAACCGAATGCATATGGAGTACATTCCGTTTTTTTAACGGACCCATTGAAATGAATGGTTCCATATACGGATGGTATACTGAACGCAAAAAAGGCCCGTATGCGGAACACAAAAAAACGTTTGCGTGAACGAGCCCTTATACCAACAGATTTGACTAATAATGGTGACTAATGGCAACAATGGACATATGATAAAAATCACATTGGCATAAAAGAGCTTATCTTATCTTGTATAAGAACGATATTTATTAAGTGATAATTCCCAGTAGAATATATGAATATTGGCTCCATATAGAGACCAGATTTATCGTGGACTGATATAACCTCATTCACCTCAATCAATAATATGATGTGGTAAATCTGTCCAACACCATATATCACTGGTCTATATATATTGAACTCCATATTTTCCTATTTAATGTTTTATTTCTATGGTCCTATGGATTTTATGTTGTTATATTGTGCGCTGTATAATATAGTACTATAATTGAATAGAGTGATCTCATCTCTAGTGATTAATGGGGGTTAGCAGTGTTAGTTATGTGCTGATCCAACACCCTATGACCTATAAAGACTGTGCGGTTTTGCATCACCCATACACATCACTGATCTTTTCTGTTTTAATACATGTTAAGATTGTAAGATTTGTATTATATTGTAAATCTTTTTATCATTTTAAATGTTTTCTCGATTGAATTGTGGTGATAATAAACATATTTTGTTAATCTATGCAACAGATAACTGAGTGCCCTCCGCTCTGTACTACTTTTTAATTTTCCTCAAGCGACAAAGGGTGTGTCGTGGAGAGTGCACCTACTCCAGAAGTCTTGGCAGGTTGAGCCACTGTAGTATTGATTATTGATTATTTACAATTTTTGTTAATATACCACACAAAATGTTCAAACTCAATGTCCAAACCAAAATAGAATCATCAATAAATCTGCCATACCATATGTGTGGCAGAAACTGGGTAACTTCATTTATAAATGGGCCATATAGATATTTGAAAATAATTGTCACACCCTCCTTTGCCAATTGTATTGGTCCACGTTCATTTATTTTCACATTTTGTTTTGATTTAGAAGAAATTCCTTTCTTGACATTCCTATTGAAGGATTTTAAAATGGGAACTCCTGAAGTATCTGTTTTACTCATCGGCTGCCGCTCATGAAGAATCTAGTGAGTATTCCGTACTGGTACAACGTACTCGATGTTCAGACTGCCTCCTGTATTGGCTCAAGTCTCTGTACATTTATAATGTTTTGAATAAATGTGGATTTTAACAGTGGACGACGGTGCTGGAAAATGTATTTATTTGCACGTGGATCATGAATGTGACAACACATAGTTTGGACAAGAGTAGTAAAACATAAAAACGACTATATTGAGTTGATATCACAATTTGGTAATTACTATGTAACTATGGAATATGTACTCCCAAAAAGTAAGGGTACTTTCACACTTGCGGCATGGCTATCCGGCAGGCTGTTCACCCGCCGGATCCGCC
The DNA here is from genome assembly GCA_033119425.1 of Bufotes viridis. Lineage (NCBI taxonomy): Eukaryota > Metazoa > Chordata > Amphibia > Anura > Bufonidae > Bufotes > Bufotes viridis. The sequence goes on along the minus strand of CM065589.1, from coordinate 560,190,195 downwards.
ATGCCGCAAGTACCAGTGTGCTGCCGCTCCGTCCCCATTGACTATAATGGGGCAGGGGGCGGAGTTACGGGGCAGCACGGCAGTGCACGGTCGGAGATCGGCGGACTAAAAGTACTGCAGGTGCGACTTTTTAGTCCGGCGATCACTGCCGTCAATGTGGACGGAGCTGCAGCACGGCAGCACACGGGTAGTTGCAGAATGGCGGATCCGGCGGGTGACCAGCCTGCCAGATAGCCATGCCGCAAGTGTGAAAGTACCCTAACATTGAAAATCGTTAGGCTACTTTCAGACTAGCGGCAGGACGGATCCGACAGGCTGTTCACCAGATGGAACAGCCTGTTGGATCCGTCCTGTCACTAGTGAACGCGTGCCCTCGGACTACCGCTTCGGCCCCATTTACTATATTGGGGGCGGGGCGGAGTTCCAGCAGAGGCGCGGCGGCGCACGGCGAGAGGCTGCCGGAATAAAACTAAGACATGTCCGACATTTATTCCGGCAGCCTCTCGCCGTGTGCTACCGTGCCTCCGCCGGAACACCGCCCCTCCCCCATTATAGTCAATGGGGCCGGAGCGGTAGTCCGAGGGCTCACGTTCACTAGCGGCAGGACGGATCCGACAGGCTGTTCCGCCAGGTGAACAGCCTGTCGGATCTGTCCTGCCGCTAGTGTGAAACTAGCCTTACTCATTCTGCAAAAGACAAGCCGCCACTGGCTTTCACAATGTGGAAATTATAGAAATTGAAAAAAAAAAAACTCTTTTTCTCATTTTACAACCAGGTGCATAGCAAGTAAAGTTCACAGCTCCAGGTAAGTAATAGGGTCCATCTTGGAGCATTTAAAGGGGTTTTGCAGTGCAAAGATATTGATGACCTGTCCTCAGGAGGGGTCATCGTCGATATCACATGAGTGCTAGTGCAATCACTGCTTCCACTTCATAATTACCTGCACCTTGTCTCGCTTGTAGAGGTGGTGCAGAGTAAATACAACTGCTTCTCCCAAGCGACATGGCATACAGGTAATTTTGAAGCAGAGGCAAGAATTGCCCAAGTGCTGCTACCTCCTTAAATAGCTGAGGTGGAGAGAGTCCCACACCGATCTGATATCCTGAGGATAGGTCATCCATATCTTTGCACTGCACAACCCCTTTACATTTCTTTTTCCATTGCCTAGAGATTTGCTTTCTATTTGTTTGATTTATAGGCTCTATACAGATACTGTGCAGATGCAAAGCAGAACAAATACATAAGAGACACATCAGAGCTATATTATAAACCTATAAAAAGGGGGTGACTAAAATACGGAGAATCGTGAGCACAATAATGCCATTTAATTATTTACTTCTTTCATTCTGTAACAGTCACCAAGTGCTCGGGACTGCTATGTTATTCACAGAAACTACTCTATATAACCTACAATAAAATGTGCCTCTGATCTTCCAGAGACGGGTTTGTATGCCCTTCAGCACACAACATCTACAAGCCCTTTGATATCAATAAATAATGCCTCCCTACGCAGACAGCTGACTAAATGCGAATAACTTATTTATGGGGAGATTTACTGGGGAAATAAATATGTTCCTTCTTAGATCTGGATAGAGCAGAACATTCCAATTAGTAAAGAGGATTCCCGGGGGAGTAATTTTAATTAAAAATAGGGTCAGAGTTAAAAAAACAAATGATGATTCCTCACCTCCCAGATCCCCTGCTGCCACTGTTCAGCTGAAGCTCTGCTCCCCGCTCCTCTCCACTTCCTGTTCTCAGGATGGACAGGAAATGTCTTGGGTTGCCTGCATAGTGATTGGCTGAATGGGCAGTAATAATAACTTGTTATTAATTATTCCCCTTGAAAATGTCTTTAAAATGATGACATATTGCAAATTTAGAATTAAGGAGGACCCAATACTTACACATATATTCCTGATTCCATGACAGCATGTGACCAAAAGGGGCCTCCTTGGTTGGGACATCAGCTGTTATTTTATGGGGTAGTTTAAAAGTGGTTGGCCACTTTCTGGTTATTGTTGACCTATGTGTTTATGAGATGATTACCGTATTTTTCGCCCATAAGACGCATCCCGGCTGTGAAGGCTGCGCACGGCGTGACTGTTCTCATGCTGTGCGCAGCCTTCACAGCACAGCTGGAAGACAGAGCGCGCTGGAGGAGAGGAGAGGCGGCATCCAGAACAGCAGAGGTAAGATTTATTTTATTTTAACCAATATGAGGCTAATGGGGGCTGAAATGAGGCTACTGGGGGCTGATATAAGGCTACCAGGGGCTGATGAGAGGCATGGGGCTCTTAGCTGAGGTCTAATTGGGGGTCATTCACATTGGGGTCTGAACTGAGGTCTGATTGGGGTTCTGATCTGAGGTCTTATTAGGGTCTTATTTACATTGGGGGTCTTATTGGGGCTGTCAGCTGAGGTCTGATTAACATTGGTGGACTGATTGGTGGTCTGACCTGAGGTGTAATGAAAAATATTTTTTTCTTATTGTCCCCCTCTAAAACCTAGGCGAAAAATACGGTATATGGCATTTACTAATATAGTCTTTGTTGTAAAACATACTGCCCCTGCACTAAACTCCCAACAGGACAAGTGTAGATGGCAGGTGCAGTGTTTTTGAACAGAGAAGACATTAGATAAAGGTGATTTTCCTGGTCACATGACCTTCCATCGGCAGCCATTTTATTGACAGCAATTCTGCATGGACAGCACAAAAGACTTTGTAAACAAGGTAGTATACCTCATGAAATTTAGAAAACGGTGCAGAATTTCAACAAAGGCTATATTAGTAAATGCTGTATAGTCATCTTACAACTACAAATCTTGCAGCGTACCACACCAAACACGTGCACTATGTCACGGTCTATCACAGACCCTCGACAAAAGAGAAGGGCCCCCATAAACCAATCCCAGCAAGGGATCAGGCCTAGTGGTCATCCCTCAGCCGTAGATGGAGAAGCGCCAGTAAGGTGTTGGCCAAGAGCAGCAGTCGAGGTCTGGCCTCTCGCTGGATAAGAGGCCAAAGGGTTTGCAAGGGGGTGAGGAACTAAATGGCCACACACATCCCCTAGACCTCAGGGGGAAGCCCGATAGAGCACCACAACCCGGAAAAATCCTAGTGACAAAACAAACGGACTGGGGCATGCTTTTGCTTGACCATCTCTCCTATATGTGACTGCTATAAGCGGTCAGGTGGTGTTCAAGCCCTAGAGGTCATCTTAACCCACCTTAAAGGGGTGGGCCACTTTCTGGTTATTGTTGACCGATGTGTTTGTAAGACTGAGTGATGGTACATCTGCATGCGCTGCCCTTTCTCACATTTTGAGTGCACTCACCTCTCGTTGCCCGGCTTCCAGCCTGGCGCAAGATGATGAATTTTTATAATTCCGGCCAAATGTCTGGGCCGTAACTGGCACAAATTCACTTATTTATTTTTTGTGCTTACTTTATTTGTGTCTGCAGAGTGCTATTGCATTGTCCTTTTTTTCTTTGTGTACCTAGCCATGGCAGCGTGCACCTGCACATTGGGATGTGCTGACTGACCCCTTATTTTTTTGCCACTGTACTAGAGCTGGAGGTGTGGATGACTCCAGTTGGTCGTGCACACCTGACCAGCCTGTCTGCCCTAGGCCGATTTTAATTAGAATAAGTATAAAGCTGTAGCCTGCTCTCATTGTATTCATTGGAAGCCATTTGGCACCAGGAGAGGTATAGAGTAGGCTCAAGCTGCACTCCCTGAATTTTATGGTGGCCATTTTGGCACATTACAGGTAGTATTTAGTGTTAGGTTCCCATCTGATAGAGATCGCCTTGACGTTTGGCAGACTGGTCCAAATAATTTTGCACAAAATGTATTTGCCAAGTAACTCTAATTTGCAAAATAAGCATAGCATTAGCACCAAAATGTTTTCTATAATTATGGCATTATTGTAATTTATTTGTGTTTGCAGGGTGCTGTTGCATTGTCCTTTTTTTCTTTGCTGTGACATCACAGAGCTGGCTGGCTGCTGATTGGCTGCATGCATGGCATTATGGGTGATCCTTCGTTCCTTGCTCCATGTCCTAACACGTGCAGCAGCCGTTTTAGGAAAAAATGTGATTTGTTTCTGTGCAAATCGAATTTTTCAGAAATTTGGATCGAATTCCACTTCGTCAACTTCGATTCACTCATCTCTAGTCGCTAGGCATGTAGCTTCCTATAATCCTGACCTGCAGGCACAGCCTATAGACATGGAGTGGCACTGACCTTTTTCTCTAACACTAAGCATCCCATTAATCATACCAAGCTTATTAACATAGCCAAATAACATATGAACATATGTTTCACTTTTCTTGAGGGAAAAATAGAAAAACATATGTTTGATTGGTCCCACAGACAACATACTGTTCTTAGTAGATCCTACTCTCCCACAAAGCTTAAATGTAATCTATTATTAAAAAGATATCCTTTTAAATATTTTCCCTTAATTAATCTCTCTTGCCTATAAAGTCAGATACATTTGCAGAATAAGCTAACATGTTTGGGTACATAAAGAATAAGACTATATGTACAAGATCCCATCTCTTATTTTCAGGTCTCCTGAGCTATTATGATATCTCCCGTATACAGCACATGGAGAAAACATGAGATTCCGCTCCCTAACTCTCTCTCACTCATTCAGAATCACTATATAAACATTATAGAGAAGCACTGAGCAGTATCTTAATGTAGGGAGAGACGTCAGAAGGCGCTAGGGACAGTGCTAGAAAAGCGGTTTACAAGTGCAGGGAAAGATAATTTGGGGATCCAAATAGCCATTATACAGCTCTGTCATTCCAGCAATTTGTTATTGGGGTGCAGGTGCTATGTTGAAAAACCTTTAGTGGCTTATATCTGTGGAAAAAGAAAAATATATACGCAGTTCACTTCTGCAGCTATATGTGGTGAAAGCCTTTAGTGACCTATTTCTGCACTACAAGAAAAATGTATACGCAGTTCACTTCTGCAGTTATTTGGGGTTAAAAGCGTTTAGTGACGTATTTCTGTACTACAAGAAAAATATATACGCAGTTCACTGTTGCCGTTATTTGCGGTAAAAGCGTTCAGTGGCCTACTTCATTACAAAAAGAAAAATATATACGCAGTTCACAGTTGCCTTTATTTGCGGTAAAAGCGTTTATTGGCCTATTTCATTACAAACAGAAAAATATATATGCAGTTCACTTCTGCAGCTATATGTGCTAAGAGCGTTTAGTGACGTATTTCTGTACTACAAGAGAAATATATACGTAGTTCACTGTTGCCATTATTTGTGGTAAAAGCGTTTAGTGGCCTATTTCATTACAAAAAGAAAATATATACGCAGTTCACTTCTGCAGTTATTTGGGGTTAAAAGCATTTACTGACGTATTTCTATACTACAAGTAAAATATATACACAGTTTACTTCTGCAGTTACTTGGGGTTAAAAGTGTATAGTGGCCTATTTCAGTGCAAAAACAAAAACATATTTTTTGCTTTTAGGGGTGTTTTAATTGTGTTTTAATTTATTTTGTTCAGCTAAAAGTATGTCTGAAAGAGAAGTGCAAGGCCATACACAGAGGAGTGGCAGATGCCAAAATATTTTCGGCGCAGGCACAGGTCGCAGCAGAGTAAGGGGGCATGGCAGCAGTGAGAGGCCCGAGCTCCCGGTGTCATCTAGCGATCGTGTCTTGACAAGCAAGTGGTTAACTCAGTCAACCACTTCATCCCAAGTGACATCAGACATCCCCAGCCAACAGTCGGTGGGTTCGTCGGACACAACCCTTAGTTGGGGTAGGCCTTGGAGCAGGCCTTGTGCCCTCACCTGTCCTCAACCTTCCGCTGTCCTTTTCGGTTCCCTCACCGGGAGAAGTAGTATATGCTGTAGGCTCAGCTACACTTTTCAGTGAGGAGTAGTTACTAGAGGACAGTGAGCATCTACAGCCCAGCCAAGATCTGGAGAAGACATCTGCCGCTTCCTCTGCAAGGCGGGCAAGTAGTGATGAGGAGAGTGGCGTGGGTGGGGGTGTTGCGAGCGGTCAGGCTCCTTACCCAGAAGCCGTTGAGGAGGATATCAGTGACGTGCAGAAATTACTCCATGATAATGATGCCGATCGCACTTGGGAGTCGGGTGCAGAAGGGCTCCATCCGGAGAAAAGGATGGCATCTTGCCTGCGAGGCAGCGGTGGAACCAGCAAGATAGTAGCATGGTTGGGTGTCAGCAGGGTGTCAGCAGTGGGAGGTCGGGAGCCAAACGTGCCCAGGCTAGACCACCTACTTTGCAGCAGCCTACCTGCCCGAGAAGTAGTGGAGCAAGGGTTCACTGAGGTAGTGGTGGTAGCAGTCGGTCAGTGCAGACTGTTGGGGGGAAAATCACCTACTCGACGGTGTGGCAGTTTTTTTAAAGTGCCAAAGGAGGTGAACATGGCCATATGTCGAATCTGTGGGCAGAAGGTAAAGCGCCAATGTTGGCACTATGGCCCTGCATTAACATATGCAGCATCGCCATACAGTGGTGTGGGAGAACCGTGGCTCCGATGTTGTGGTCTAGCCTGCCGCAGCAACCGCTTCATCACCCAGTGACACGCACTGGGTTTCAGTCAATCAAGGCTCCACCACCTCTGCCGAAGGGAGCTGTCTGTCATTCTCATCTTCTGCTTGTCCAGATGCTTCTGCTCCTCTTCCTCCTCATCAGTCATTTCGTCAGCAATCGATCACCAAAGTGATTGCCAAGAGACAGCAGTATGCATGCACACATTCAACGGTGCAGAAGCTGAACGTGCTCCTGTCCAAGCTGCTGGTGCTGCAGTCCCTCCTTTTCCAAGTGGTGGACTCTGCACCTTTCAGAGAACTGATGGCTTGTGCCCCAAGCCGACATTTCTTTGCGAAAAAGGCAGTACCAGCCCTGCACACACATGTAGGACAGAAGGTGGGCCAGTTCTTGAGCCTGTTGGTGTCTGCCAAAGTGCACGGCAGCACCGACATGTGGAGCTGTAACTACAGTCAGGGACAGTAGATGTCCTTTACGGCCCACTGGGTTAATGTGGTTCCTGCAAAGCCACACCAGCAACTTGGCCAGGTCACGCTGCTTCTGCCTCCACGTTCTCACGCAGTTGGTCCATCAACAATGTCTGCCTCTGCCTCCTCATCCTCCACCATGTCCTCAGCCTCCACTGCAGGGACAAGTCACAGTGCCCCTCCAGCATACCAAATGTGCAGGGCACGGCGTTGTCACACTGTTCTGCACCTCGTTTCCCTGGGTGAACGGTCACACAGGGGAGGAATTGCTCCATGTGATTCATCAAGAAATCGAATCCTGGCTTTCTTCGTGACAACTGAAAATCGGAACCCTGGTGACCGACAACAGGAAGAACGTTGTGTCGGCGCTGACATCCTAAAAATGGCCAGGAAACTTTGCATGTACTTCAGCCACTCGTACACCGCAAAGCACACCCTCCTTGAGTTGTAGCGGCAGAACGGCATCCCCCAACATAGGCTGATATGCAAAATTTCCACCTGTTGGAATTCCACCCTCCATATGTTGGACCAATTATACGAACAGAGAAAGGCCATCAATGATTTCTTGATGATGCAAGCAGACAGGAGTACTCCCCAGTGTAACTTCGATGTCAGCCAGTGGCAGCTCATGCGTGACACCTGCCATTTGCTCAGGCCCTTTGAGGACGCCATATTATTTGTCAGTTGCCAGGACTATGGGATGAACTACGTCATTCCGCTGCTTTATGTCCTGGAACAGATGGTGGTAAAAATGGCTGGTCAGGGGACTGGAGACGTGATGCCTAGATCGCACGGCCACATGAGCCCTGTGGGGGCTGAATTGGAATAGGATGAGGAGGGGGAGGAGGACATTGGAGCACAGGCAATGTGTAGTGAAATGGGTGGTTTTTCTACTCAGCTGACAGGAAAAAAGGAACAGGAGCAGCCAGAGGAGCTACAGGGCGATGAGGAAGACGAGACAGAGGACCCAGACACACTGTGGCAGTATGCAATGGAGATGGAGGCAGGGATTCCCTCTGAGTCATTTGCACAAATAGCTAGCTGCATGCTCACTTGCTTGCGTAATGACAGCCAAATTGTCACCATTCAGCAGAGGGATGACTTCTGGCTCTCCAACTTGTTGGACCCTCGCTACCGGTCCAGAATGGGGGCCTTTTTTACACCCACTGAAAGGTAGGACAAACTGAACTACTACAGAGACATCCTATGTAGTCAGTTGGTCACTGCCTATCTGCACCATCGTTCATCCTCTCGCAGGTCTGACCGAGGAGCCCTCTGCGCTCGTGTTCCACTACCATGGCTGCTGGAAAGGGGTGGGGTGGCAGGAGCAGTACCAGCTCCATCAGCAGCAGCCTGAGTCTACAGTCGCTGATGAGTAGCTTTATTAACCGCATAGTGAAGAAACTACTCACCAGCAGCAGGTAGACCTGGAGCAGAACCTGAACCAGCAGGTGGTGGCAGACTTGGACAGCACCCTGCCAACCCACATTGAAGATCCACTGGGCAGCTAAACTGGATTTCTGGCCTCAACTGGTTGAGTTTGACTTGGAAAAGCTGTCCTGCCCGGCCAGTAGTGTGGCATCAGAGCGGGTGTTTAGTGCGGCAGGGGCCATAGTTACCCCAAGGAGAACTCGCCTGTCCACCCAAAATGTGGAAGACTGACCTTTGTCAAGATGAGTCAGGTGTGGATCAGCCAGGATTTCCACCCACCAATTCCTGATGCATCTGATTAGATCATCCATGCCACCTCACCAAATCCATGAAAAAAGAGACCAGTTTCTTCTGGCTACCTACCTCAGCTACTACTCTGATGCTGCCACCCGCCTGATGCCACACATTTGATGCCAAGTCCTCCTTCTTTCACCCATCTTAGTCAGAGGGTAGTGGTATTGCCACCCACCGCCCCACTCTGTCACTGGGTCACTTTGTGGTATCCTGATGCTGGAGCTGCTGCCATCTCCACATTATGTCACCTTGCCACTCTGCGGTACCCTGATGCTGCTGCTGCTGCCATCTCCACACTATATTACCTTGCCATTTTGTGGTCTTCTGATGCTGCTTCTGCCATCTCCACACTATGTCACCTTGCCTCTCTGTAGTATACTGATGCTGCTGCCATCTCCACACTATGTCACCTTGCCAGTCTGTGGTATCCTGATGCTACTGCTGCCATCTCCACACTATGTCACCTTGCCACTTTGTGGTATCCTAATGCTACTGCTGCCATCTCCACATTATGTCACCTTGCCAGTCTGTGGTATCCTGATGCTGCTGCCGCCATCTCCACTCTATGTCACCTTGCCATTTTTTGCTCTCCTGCTGCTGCTGCCATCTCCACACTATGTCACCTTGCCATTTTGTGGTCTCCTGATGCTGCTGCTGCCATCTCCACACTATGTCACCTTGCCACTCTGTGGTATCCTGATGCTGCTGCCACCTCCAGACTCGGTCATTGTGCTACTCTGTGGCCTACTCATGCTGCTGACACCTCCAGACTCGGTCATTGTGCCGCTCTGTGGTCTCCTCATGCTGCTTCCACCTCACCACTATGTCATATGGCCACTCTGTGGACTTCTCATGCTGTTCCCACCCTCCCCACTTCATGACTGGTGCACTATTTTGGCTTTCGGCCTGGCTGACATCATCATTTATTTGATCTTGCTTCTGATCTGTCAGAAGCAAGGAAAAATGAGACACACAACGGATCCTTTCTGTGTAGCAGCTGTAACGCCTGTATAGTCCCATCAGAGTTGGCTAGTGATTTTGTAGCCAAAAGCAGGAGTGGGTACAAAACACAGAAGACATGCAAATATTCCATTCACGTGTCATCTCTGTTTTAGATTCACTCTTGTTTAGTTTGGCATTTGCAATACTGATGGATTATTGAGCAAATGCTGACGGAGTGAAGGCATATGCACCACAGACAGTATCCGTTTTTTGTGGGTTATTGTTACTGCTGACACCCTCTCCCCTCTGTCGGGGGGCTCTACTTGTATAAGCCTTTAATAGAACAGGTTCTGTAGACATCTATGTGGAATCAGCTGACAAGGGTGTAAAAGGAGTGCGCTTCTTCTTGACGCTAACATCTACCTGTAAGGCTGAATTGATACTTGAGTTAAATGGTCAGTTTTGGCCCCCGTGACTGCCCAAATAAGTGAAGTGTGCAGTGATTCTAAGAGCGACGCCTGTCGTCTGCATGTCATACGGACTCACTGTATTATTTCACTACCACAGCAAACTCCCTAAATGCGTTACTGCAAGTCACAGTGTTCTACACCCCTATATAGGTTCTCTGCAGCCCGGAAATAGCCATTTTTTTAAACGCGATTCGCTGCAAATAAATTCGTATCTAAGCAAATTTTTCCGAAAAATTTGGCCATCTGGCCGAATAGAATTTTTTTTTAAATCACTCATAATATTGGTTTGAATTTGGTTTGTGAGAAATCAGAGTTCCATTATCACATTTAAGAAGAGGTAAAGGTGGACACAACTACGCATCAATCAGAGCCTAGGAACTTTGATAAAGTATTGCAAATTCTTGAAGAATATTAAAGACATTGCAATGTCAATGAACCTCTCTCTCAGGTCAATGACTGTGGTATCATACATGCATGATATGATCTTTGTGATGATTATAATTATTAATAATGAGCTGGGCCTCCTAGCTCATCAGCACAAAGAAGCCCCCAGAGGACCATGTCCCCCATCTGTGCAGCACACTGCTGGGTCAGGGTTATCTGCTTCTGCTAAGTAGTTATCTGTGAAGCCTAAAACCTGACATCCAATCACTGATTACATGGCACCACTGAAATACAAGCCTAGAAAAACAATACTCCTCAATACGCTTTGTACGGCTGTAAATCAACTCCTCTATCAGCTCTTCATGACTCCAGGAACTAAAAACTTAAATATATTGGAAATAGCGGATTAGCTAAATCCTCCACGAGGCTGTTTCCAGTTATAAAATAGTTTCAAGATGATCATGGAAAGCATGGAGTCACATTTACAATAAATCTGAAAATGCAAGGAGAAATCATATAGAGATAGATACTTTTTAAAATGCGGATGACGTAATGAAAAGTGAGATAAATAAAAAGTGAAATAGGGTCCCATAATCTGCATACTGTACACAAGGTATGAGCATACATTTTGATAAAAATGCACAAGCCCACTCACCACGTTAAGGTTGCCTCTATGAATGGGTACCCACTCTAAATTGGTGCGGTAGCACATGGCGACCACCGGCACCACAATACTGCGCTGGAAGGCCAGTGCGACCCAGCAGTCCAACAGCACCCCAGATATCAGACTAAGGCCCCTTTCACATCTGCGTTTTTGCTTTCCGTCTTAGAGTTACGTCCTCGGGGCTCTAGGACGGAAAGATACTGATCGGGATAATCCTAATGCATCCTGAATGGAGAGAAATCCATTCAGGATGCATCAGGATGTCTTCCGTTCAGTATGTGAAAGTTTTTTGGACGTTGACAAAACCGCAGCATGCTGTGGATTTGTCTCCGTCCAAAAATCCGGAAGACATGCCGTAACGCCGGATCCGGAATTAATGCCCATTGAAGTGCATTAATCTGGATCCAGCATTAAGCTAAACGTCGTTTCGGCACATCGCCAGATCCGACGTTTAGCTTTTGTGAATGGTTACCATGGCAGCCAGGACGCTAAAGTCCCGGCTGCCATGGTAAAGTGTAGTGGGGAGGCAGGGGAGAAGTCTACTTACCGTCTGTGCGGCTCCTGAGTCCCGGGGCACTATAATGACGTCAGAGCGCCCCATGAGCATGGATCACATGATGGCATGGATCACGTGATCCATGCGCGTGGGGCGCTCTGACGTCATTGTGGAGCGCCCCGGGAGCCGCACAGACTGTAAGTATCTGCTCCCCTGGCTCCCCACTACTTACTATGGTAACCAGGACTTTAGTAGCGTCCTGGCTGCCATAGTAACACTGAAAGCATTTTGAAGACTGATCAGTCTTTAAATGCTTTCAGTTGTCTTGCGTTGTGACGGATCCGGCGGGCATTTCCAGCGACGGAAGTGCACGCTGGATCCTCACAACGCAAGTGTGAAAGAGGCCTAAGGCCTCTTGGCACTGGGCAGCACTGACCCACAGGCACAGCATCACAGCAACAGCAACAACACTGTACCGCACCATGCAATCAGATGTCAGAAGCTCACCTTTCCATGTGGTCTCAGGAACTACAAACTGAGACCAATTTGGAGTGTATTAAACCTAATGCAGTCTCCTGCTAATTAAAAACACTTAGGCGGAAAGAGAGAAGTGCTGATACCATAGAAAAGAGACAGACATTACTAAAATGTCAAAAAAGAGAAAAAAGCATGGATCGCACATCTATTTGCCCTGCATTGATCTATCGTTGCTTCTCAGCACAATTCACATCCCTTCTCAGCGTAATTAATGGTATACAGCACCATGATAGATAGATAGATAGATAGATAGATAGATAGATAGATAGATAGATAGATAGATAGATAGAACTGTAAAAAAAGGGGGTCAGTCAGCACATCCCAATGCGCAGGTGCACGCTGCCATGGCTAGAAACACAAAGAAAAAAAGGACAATGCAACAGCACTCTGCAGACACAAATAAAGTACAACAATGCCATAATTATAGAAACCATTTTGGTGCTAATGCTAAATACATTTTGTCCAAAATTATTTGGGTCCGTCTGCCAAACGTCAAGGCGATCTCTATCAGAAGGGAACCTAACACTAAATACTACATGTAATGTGCCAAAATGGCCACCATAAGATTCAGGGAGTGCAGGTTCGACATGCATGCTGGGTCCACTCTGCTTTCTACTATTTTTGGTGCCATAACAGCCTCCATTAAATCCAGGGATGCAGGTACCAACATGCATGCTGAGCCCACTCTATACTTCTCCTGGTGCCAGATGGCTTCCAATGAATACAATGAGAGTAGACTACAGCTTTATACTTACTCTAATAATTTTATGGTGGCCGTTTTGGCACATTACAGGTAGTATTTAGCGGTCGCATCTCTAAAGACGCGACATGTCACGCAATAGTACGTCACATGTCGGGAAAGGGTTAATAATCTACCCATTGAAAGATGATTAGGGCAAGACATAATTGCTCTAAAGACCCAGTATTTTTTGAGGAAACTGTCCAAGCGTAAATATCCTAAAATGGACAATAGAAAGGGTTAAAAAACATTTGCTGGAAGGGCAGTTCAGGGTTTGGAACGTGTTAGTGCCCCCCAAAAAGATTATTGAATTGGAAATGTTTGGGGATGTTCCAACTAAATATTTGTGCCCCACATGTCTTGAACCGCAGACATGGCTTAATTTTACATGATGTCGATTACTGTTTGTGAGTTTCATTTGAGAGGTTGAGTACTCTTATATCAGTAACATACATGAACTCCGCCATATAACATGTGATTTGCATGAAACATGTGACGTGTGAATGTGTTTCTATTGGTCAGGTTTATTTATATGTGTGTCATACATCGCAGCGTTATGTTATGAGTAAGGATCTGCATTTGTAGATCTGGAATGCGTAGATGCTGTGTGTCCTATGTGTTTATTCTGGGTTTTATCTTTTTGCTACAAAAACCATCAGTTTTTTTTTTGGGAAGCTGGATTTTTCTGACATTTCCTTTATTCTGCAATGTAAGGGGACGGTGGTTTTATATCACTGATCACTATTCCTGCCCTTGGATAGGCTTCAGAGCAGTGCAGTGTAATGAGACTCCCCTGTGTTATAGAGCCAGAGGCAAGATGGGACATGTAGGGATTATTAGATAACCATATCTCAGGGGAAGAAGGACTCGAGAGAACCCACAAATATCACATCAACTGAAACAGGTATTCTCAAGGTATACATGAGAGCCTATATATGATTCTTAAATAATGGTCTATCCTGCACTACATGGGCAAAAACATTCCGTGAGTGATTCTTTAGCTTTAGCAACCAGTGCCAAGCAGCTGCTGGCCAGACAGATAAAATCATGGCATCCATCAAAGGACGCATGTCCATGGCAAGAACATTGTTTTGCTACCATAAAAACCATGTGTTAGACCACACATGGAATACTGTGTAAAATGTTGAGCAACTGTGTATGAGAAGGATATACGTAGTTGATGAAGAGTGGGTACACAGGAGGGCAACCAAGGTAATCAAAGGGGTTGTCTCACTTCTGCAAATAGCATTTATGATGTAGAGGAAGTTAATACAAGGCACTTGCTAATGTATTGTAATTGTCCATATTGCTTCTTTAACTAGGAGCAGCACACTATATGTGCAGAGTCTGCTCTCCTGAATGTAGATGATCAACAGCATAGGAAGGTTTACAGTGGGACCTGCTTGACTGAGACCACCTTGGCGCTGGTAGGCGGGCACAGATGTGTTTTGATCAAAATATATTGGCTGAGAGTCTCAGATTTTATTATATTAGAGTAAGGGCTTAGTCCATATATGATGTTTGCATCTATTATGTTAGTGCATTATTTTCCATGATTTCTTTCCTTATAAATGTTGCCATGTACATCCGCATATTCAGTTATCATATCGTGCAGGATGTTTTTTTATCTTTTTCTGTGATTTTTGATAAATTTATGTTCTTGAAGGAGAAGCACTTTCAAGTGTGAATGTGCTTCTATTATCTGGGGAGTAGCTTTCTTGTGCACTTTTTGCCCCACCAATCCTACAGGCCACCTTGATTAGGTGGTACATATAGCTGTGTGTGCTCCTCCTCTCATCAGTTGCTGGATGCACATAGAGGTGACTAGGAGCAGCACACTATATGTGCAGGGCCTGCTCTCCTGAATGTAGATGCCCAGTAGCATAGATAGGTTAAGAGTAGGACTTGCCTGACTGGGACCACCTTGGCGCTGGTAGGCGGGCACAGATGTGTTTTGATCAAAATATACTGGCTAAGGCCCCTTGCAGACGAGCGTTCCTCCCGGAGCGAGTCCGCAACGAAGATCCCGGCCTGACCTTCCTGCACTGACGGGATTCACATAGCATTATATTGATTTATGATGCTATGTAACCCTTACAGTTCAGGAATGTATTGGATAACACTGGCATAATGCTGCCAGTGTTATCCAATACATTCCAGAACTGTAAATTGGATAACAATGGCAGCACGACCACACTGCAATCCAGCAGTGGCGGCCCTACACGCACACTATAGGAAAAAGCACTGGCATATTTGCACTCCCATGGTCCCAGCCACCAGAGATTTTACCTATAGTGTGCAAGCATGACCACTGATGAATTGCAGGGTGGTCGTAAGCATAGAATCGAGCAGTGTATAATGTGATGGAAAAATGAATCAAGCCAGCAAAGGAGGTAATGTGGACAATCACAATACATAGTAAGTGCCTTGTATTAACTTTCTCTACATGATAAATGCCACTTGCTAGGAGTGGACACTGCAGAGATCTTTCTAATCTTTTTATGATTTAGGACAAGGGGCATCCTTGAAATCTAAAGGAAAGGAGGTTTCATCATCATTATAGATGAGGATTCTCTACTGTTAGAGCAATGAGATTATGGAGTTCTCTAATAGTGGAGGTTGAGCTGTCCGACTCATTGAACAAGTTCAAGAGGAGCCTGGGTGCCCTTCTTAAAAAATATACTATTCCAAGATATTTGTGGTGCAGTAGATTTCTGGAGATGGGACATTGATCCGGGGAATTTATTATGACTGCCATATTTACAGTTGGGAAAGAATATGAGGCAACTGGCATTCGCCTTTTAATGGTTTTGCCATCCCCTGGAACAACACAGTTTGGTTATCAGTTAGACTTGAGGGATCTGTGTCTTTTTTAAAGGGGTTATATCACAAATGAAACAAACAAATAAAATATTTGGAGTAATGCATACCATTGATTTAACTATTTCAATGCACAAAATGTGGCTTTCCAGTGTAAATTTTCACCTTTTTTTCTCTTTTTACTCACTTTACCTGGAGGACTCCTGTCTTTCTATGGTCGGCAGAATGAATGAATGAATGAATGGTGTATGGACTGCTACACCTGGTTCATTATAAGATCACTATGCTGGCCTTGAGAAGAGCAAATAACTGAGAAACTACAGAGCATGTCGGGACACCACCAAAAGCCATAAAAGGGGGACACAGAATTTTGGCCACAGGAGGAACAGCAGGGACACTACAGAAAAGAAAATATAATTTACACAATAAACCTATATCCCCAGAATAGGTCATCCATATCAGATCAGTAGGGGTCCGATTCCCGGCACTCCCACCCATCAGCTATTTGACGAGGATGTGACCTCTTCCTAGGCCAGTAACATCACTATACAATTTGCGGCGCTGTGCTTGATATGCTATGAGGAGGCCGCAGCAACCTTCAAACAGCTGATCGTTGGGGATGTCGGGAGTTGGACACCCCAATCTGATTGATTTATTCTCCTGGAAAAACCCTTTTACTTGGGCTCCTATAGTCCTGCCACTACAGGGGGAAAAATATATGAAAACTTGTATTAAAATAAATAAAATTAAACAATGAAAAGTACAATGAAAGAATTAAAAAAAATCACATTCAATCTACTCATAACCCTAACTTCTGTCACATGGTATATATCATAATGAACAGAATGTGAAAGTGTGCATTGGGAGGGATTTATCAAGGCTTCTATAGCAGTTTTCTGGCACAGAAAAGTGTCAGCTTTTGGGGCAGGCACCCTTTTGCTCAAGAATTTGCTCCTCACATTCAACATATACTATAAACCAGTATTAATAATCGTGTCTATAAATTTTAACAAAACCATAATTTAAAACTTTTAATATATAAAGAATGCAAACCTAAAACTCTGCCATCAAAAAGTGTTTAGTAAAAAGGGTCTGGTCATTACTGGGTTAACCTCTCCTATGAAATAGTAGAAATCTTAATCCTGAAGAAGAGACTGGCTGACAGAAGAGGTGACTTACTCCAGGAGATAGAGCAGAACATCTACATTTTCTGGGCAGAGTGCACAATGTGACTAAGTGTCTGACAATTCTGAAAAGCGCTCGGCACGACCAATACAAGATAAGCAATTAAAATACCTTGTAGCCGCGGCCTGTGGACATCACACATCAGTCTCCAGAGGACTGGCTACGCACAGTGCGGTGCAGAAGTTTACTTAGGAATACCGTAAATGCAGAGATCGTTCCCTGATCTGACGTAAACGTCTAGATTTGTTCAGTATTAAGGAGGTGGGATTTAAAGGGGTTGTCAAGCGAAAAATATTCTACAGTTTTCATACCGGCACTTTTTGTAATTAAATGGTATTATATAATTGTAATTAAAACTGTATTATAGCTACTGAGTTATTCACCAAAATCTATCTGTATAGCGCCACCTGCTGTTTGCTGTTATTCTAATTTCTCTGTCCTGCTCACTGAGATGGAAGCACATGCTCAGTTTCATCCTTCAACTGCCACCAGCTGCCGCAGAAAGGACACCCCCCAAACTGCCAGCTTGAAAGAAATCTAGCAGAACAACTGGCGTAATGAATGGTGAGATATATATGAGGCCCAGGGCTGGTTCTAGCTTTGTTAGAAAGAGGTTGTCATGTACTATGTATGATTTTCAGTTTTTACATTATTAATGGGAAAACGTCTTTAAACGCCCATATTGCGGCACGCAAACAAGTGAATGGGTCCGGGTCCGCAGAATGCGGGCATGCAGTCCTTTCCCAAGCATTTCAGACTGCAATTTGCAGTCTGCAGCACAGGCATGGACGGCACGCGGTCGTGTGCATGAGGCCTAAGAGTGCACTAAAGAAGAAAGATCCTTAGACTGTCTAGGATCACAGGGACTGTTCATTTTAGCAAACGTATACTCGTTTATCGCTATGGACTTTACTGCTTTGTGGAGAGGGTATGTGCTGAGAGTGCCAAACACACTTACATAACGGACCGGCGGATTGGTCATCTGTTTGAGGATCTGCACCCCTCTGTGGGAACTGCAGCATCGATTGTGAGAGTTCTGAACACCTGTAGTCAATTTAAAAAGAGAGCAAAGTTTTTAGAAAGATCTCAGGGACTACTACCTCCATGATTGTTGTCGCCCATACACAGCCATTGGGAGAAGACTGTGCCTGTTGCTGCTGTTTGTACTATGACTCTTATCATCTTCACTAAAGACACTGTTTTCTGGATATCGCCAATTTGGGCCTGGTTATTAACTCTGCCTTGCACCAAGACAAATACCCTCCATTAGGGCATCCCAACTACCACCAGGCAGGAGCCTCAATAACAGGGTGTGCCCCGAGGGAAAAAACGGTGTGCCCTCCATTCACTGCGCTAGGAAGAGCCAGGGTGAGGACTGCCACCGTGAACTGAGTACTACTACCATCAGCATAGCCTCATTCATTCCTCCCATCATCCTGTGCTTCCCCTCTGGGTCACTGTTTAAAGGTCTTTTATTAACTGGAAACATACCTAGAAAGTGTGAGTTGGCTTCAATAACATGACCTAATTCGTAGAAGTGAAAGGGCTTTCTCTTTTCCCAAGCCTTGGCACCACGTGTTACGTCTCGTACATCTCAGGGTGGCGGGGTTGCATTGTTTTGCCATTTTGGGCTTTAGAGAAATAAATGCAACAGCAGAAGAGTAAATTCTAGAAAAAAAGTACAATAACATCAGAAGTCATATTTCAAATCCTGTCAGCCGCTCGCCAGATAAAGCTGGAATTAAATTTATTCTGTCTGAAATAACAATTTTGATTATTGTTTGGGACTGCTGACATTTGGAAAATCAATAACTAAATTGGAATAAATGAAATGACAGCGTGGAGTGACGGCGGATGAATTATTCATGAGCTGCAATGTACGGTACTCCTGTCATTTGCAGATGTATAATGTCATCCTTTTTAATAGGGATAATTGTGGTGACAGAAACCCTTTAAAAAGCCCCATAGCTGGCGCCAGCCTCCTCATAACTTTGGCGCATCCAGCGCCAGTTCTAAATGTAAGGCAGCTTCCGAGCTGTCTTACATTTTGACCATTTTCTGTGCCTAAAACAGGCGTCTCCTTCCCCGCCCACAATTTTAGACCTGGCGCTGCGCCTGAAATAGGCCTAATTTAGGCGTATTTCAGCTTAGTAAATGACCTCCTATGTCTTTACAGAGGTATATGTTAGTAGATCTTGGCAGTCATCCCTCATAGGTATATTTCAGGAGATCCTCCCTATATATAGAGGTATCTCTGACATGCCTAGGACTCTTAATATGAGGTGAACCAAGCCCAAAGGTGGCTGTTACACCTACTATAGCCGACAGCTTTTCCTCTAGACCAGGCATCCTCAAACTGCGGCCCTCCAGCTGTTGCAAAGCTACAACTCCCACCAGGCTGTTCGGGCATGCTGGGAGTTGTAGCTTTGCAACAGCTGGAGGGCCGCAGTTTCAGGATGCCTGCTCTAGACCTCCAAATACACCTGCATGCTCAGCTGAGCCAGATTGTGCTCTGAGTGGGGTGAGATGAGCAAGAAACTATCAGACACCTGTGGCCGGGGATTACCCCTCATGAGAAGAAAAAGATCGGGCATGTGTTATAGAAGAGTCAGGGCTCCATCAAAAGAAATCTGATCAACTTTGCTGAAATTGGCAGGATTTAGCTGACAGTTATCTAATGTGTATGGACACCCTAACAATGACACCTCCTAGATCTATCCACGTGGCACCACTCTGTTGGAGCTGGGTCAGACCACTGGGAGGAGTTTTATGCTGGGAAATGAATAAAACCCCACTATGTCAGTATGTAACAACACAGAAAAAAAGTACCGCACCAAGGAGTGGTTGGAATGGAATGATAGCTTCTATGTCTGAAATACTGATGATTTATGTGAGTACAATATTAGAAGAAAAGGCTACGTTTATTCTAGTATCCTGTTGGGCCATCTCTAGCCTGGATATAGGATGAGATACGGTTGGGCATGGAGGCGTACAGGTTCAAAATGGTATCCTGTGACACATTTGCTTACAGTTGTTCCAGCTGGGCCTGTAGATCCTGCACGCCGATAGGTTGCTGAAGCTGGCATCCCAACTGGTCCCATAATTGCTCGATAATCTGGGACCAGGCAGGACAAGGAAGTGTCCCAGTCTGATGGAGACATTCCTGGAAAACCCTTGCTGTGTGGGCGGGCGAGCATTATCCTGCTGATAAATGCCAGTTGGCCGCTGGATGTCTTGCACATATCACTGAGCTGTTAGTGTCCCTCATATCACAACTAGTGAGTGACCATTTGTCGTATGCCATGGCTCCTCAGCCACGGTGAGTGTCCGCTGACGCTTTAGCTCTATTCAATGGGGATAAACCGTGAGCAGGTCAGCAGCATTCGAAGTAAAAAACCGCAGTGGATTCCGCAGCAGAATACGCAGTGGATTTTGCAAAAGTAAATGCAATAATCTGCTCCACTCTCTAGGTCATCCAGTAGTTGGGTGAGTGTCTCTCCACAGCAAAGGCAGGATTGAAGTGCTCACCATGAGGGCTCTATTCTCGAACCCGACTGTCATAGGATCCCGAACAGGGACAATATGCTTCTAGCCTGTAGTAGGTTTCTCATTCATCACACCACTGTAAAAAAAAAAGTAACAGTAGCTCACTGGCAGGACACATTATGGACATATATATGTACTGAATCAGTTTTCCCTTTGGGTAATTTATTAAACCCCTAAGGATTACCTCAATTTTGGCCTTAATGGGATTTTCTACATGGTCCTCTAATGATAAGTTGTGTAGTGACAATGCAGGGTTAAGGCAGGACTGCTATAATTCACCCCAGCCAATTTAATATTGACTACTTATCCTAAGAATAGGTCATCCATCATAAAACAGTGGAAAATCTAAACTTTTATAGGAATTATTTTGGGTTGTCTGTATACAGAGACCATGGTGATTGCACCGCTAGGTTCCAAGTTTTATGGTAAAGCCCCCAGAACATGGATCATGGTGAGCTGCATTATCGGTACGGTATGTTCACATGGCGGATTCCATGACAAAATTGTTTTCCATGGAAGGCCTCTCTACCATTTGCGGTTTAAAGCCGTGACTATGCCAAAAAGTGACATGCTCCTTCTCGCCGAGGTGTCCAGGCAGATACTGCTGGAAGCCACAATGAGTGTCCGCTTGAGGTTTAGCTCCATTCAATAGGACTGAACCAGTCAGCGGCATTTAAAGTAAAAAACCACTGTGGTTTCTGATGCAGAATATGTAGCGGATTAGTCAGAGGCAAAATCCACCACTAGTGTTGAGCGAACTTGTGGTTTAAGTTCGGCGTACAAGTTTAGGCTTATCTAAGAATTTTGTTATGGATTCCGCCACCACGGACCATAAGTTAAGGTCCGTGGTAGCGGAATACATAACAAGATTTTTAGATAACCCGGACCTTGTATACCGAACTTGAAACCACAAGTTCGCTCAACACTATTCACCATGTGTACATACCATAAGGCCTATTGCACACGTACGTGTGCGTCCTGTGGCCATGCGGGGCAGCCGCAGCAGATCGCGGACCCAAAGTGAATGCCTGTTCTGCAAAAAGATAGGACATGTTCTATCTTTTAGTGGAACGGAAGTACGGGACGAAACCCCATGGAAGCACTCCGTAGTGCTCTGTTCTGTGAGCCCGTTCCGCATCTCTGGATTTGCGGACCCATTAAAGTGAATGTGATGCGGAATGCACACGGAACGGGGCCCGTGTATTGCAGGTCGTGTGCAATAGGCCTAAATGCAAAATTCTACTCCACCCTCTAGATGAATGACCTGAAGCTGCAGGGCTCTGTGCCACAATACTGGGGTCCGGTTATGTGACAGGCGGGAATTTGGAATGAATGGCTCTTTAATAATAATAATGATAATAATAATAATAATAATAATAATAAAGATTAACTGCATGACTTTACAGTCTCTCACCTCTTCCACAATGGAAAGTTATGGTGACTTCTGGCTGCTGAAATTAGGGGGCTAATGTAGACATGGACCAGGTTCCTCAAGTGTTATATTTCGCTATAATCTGCAGTATATGATTGCGCAGGGAGATGAAAGAATTGGCAGATGCGGCACTACTAGATACAACCTTTTCAGTGTGTTATATATGGGGAAAAAAGCTGACCACAGCCGCCCTCCATTCATTTCTATGGGGCCGCCGAAAATAGCCAAGCACTGACTCTGCTATTTCCGTCAGCCTCATAGAAATGAATGGGAGTGGCGGTCGCGCAAGCGCAGTGCGCTCCCATTCACTTGTATGGCGAGATGGCTCTGTTCTCTGTGTAGGTGCGGTTCTCATAGGTGGGACCTGCACCTATCAGACAATTGGGGCATATCCTAGTGATATGCCCCAATTGTCTATTATGGGCCAACCCCTTTAACTAGGACAAAGAGGACCTGTCACAACTCCTGACATGTCTGTTTTACTAAATAATGTTGTTCTCCACGCAATACCGATTCTATGACTCTATGCTGTTCAGTTCCTCAGTTATTACTACTAGATGTTTATTAATGAATCTGCAACTGGATGTTACTAGTTGGGGGCATATTCCTGTAGAGTCTGACACCATCCAATCAGTGTTGCCAGTGCCAGACTGATCAGGGACACACCCCAAACTGGTGACACCCATCTAGAACTTTATTGAAAACTGTTAGTAATTCATTCATAACTTCTAGCAGGAATGACACAACAAGACCTTATTCACACAGTCAGTTTTTCCATCAGCGATTGTGAGCCAGAAGTGGCGCCTCCACAGAGACTCGGTATATTGGAAAGATTTGCACCTGTTCTGCCGTTTTGACCAGCGCCTGGTTTTGGCTCAAAATCACTGACCAAACACTGACGTGTGAATAAAGCCTTATAAGACTAGATGCTCCAGAACTGTGATTATGAGGGGGATGCAAGTAGTTACTAAAACAGACATGTCAGGGGAGGGGACAGGTTCCTTTTAAAGGGCTTCAGTCAGCAGATTTGTACCTATGACACCGGCTGATCTGTTACATGTGCGCTTGGCAGCTGAAGACATCTGTGTTGGTCTCATGTTCATATGTGTCCTCATTGCTGAGAAAAATGATGTTTTAATATATGCAAATGAGCCTCTAGGAGCAACGGGGGCGTTACCATTACACCTAGAGGCTCCGCTCTCTCTGCAACTGCTGCATTCTCTGCACTTTGATTGACAGGGCTAGGTGTGATTATGTTTACACTGCCTGGCCCTATGAATTAAAATGCAGAGGGCGCAGCAGTTGCAGAGAGAGCAAAGCCTTTAGGTGTAACGGTAACGCCCCCGTTGCTCCTAGAGGTTTAATTGCATAGATTAAAACATAATTTGTCTCAGCAATGCGGGCACATATGACCATGGGACCAACACAGATGCCTTCAGCTGCCAAGTGCACTTGTACCAGGTCAGCCAGAGTCATAGGTACAAATCTGCCGACAGATGGCCTGTAAAAAGACGGGATGGCCTTCAACAATAAGTATATACACTTGCCTTACCTTTCCTTTAACTCCGTTATACATTTTCAAGGCGGAATATTTATTAACTCCGTCTTCAGTCCATTATTGTTGGAAAGGAAGAATTCTGAGCATATTTTAGTGATGGGGAGCTATAAATTTCCCTCACCCGAGACGCCCTGGTATTTCTGGCGTCGATTCGTCTCCTCGGTTGCTATTTAAAGCGAACCTGTCACCTGCTTTTTACCTCTTAAGCTGTTAACTGTACCTTATAGATCATTGTAACCTTGTTTCCAAACAGGTGTTCTTCGTTTTTCTGGGGTTTATATTCCTGAAAAAATCACTTTATAATCTCCTGCTCTGCTGCGTCTGAAGTCACCAGACAAGTCAAGGAGGCAGACCCTCCTTGACTGCTGGATGCGACTCCCCCGCCCTAACCCCGCCTCTCATCCCTATGATTGACACTAGCTCTTCTGCCCGGGACCGCGCTGGTCTCGGCGGCGCATGCGCCGTCTGCCTTCATAGCAGCGCGATCCCGAGCCTCGCGCTGAGTGATCTGCATTTCACCAGCGGCCCGGCTAGAGAGGAGAGAAGTGCGCAGCGCGATCTAGCAAGGGGATCGCGCTTCACTCAGCGCGAGGCTCGGGATCGCGCTGCTATGAAGGCAGACGGCGCATGCGCCGCCGAGACCAGCGCGGTCCCGGGCAGAAGAGCTAGTGTCAATCATAGGGATGAGAGGCGGGGTTAGGGCGGGGGAGTCGCATCCAGCAGTCAAGGAGGGTCTGCCTCCTTGACTTGTCTGGTGACTTCAGACGCAGCAGAGCAGGAGATTATAAAGTGATTTTTTCAGGAATATAAACCCCAGAAAAACGAAGAACACCTGTTTGGAAACAAGGTTACAATGATCTATAAGGTACAGTTAACAGCTTAAGAGGTAAAAAGCAGGTGACAGGTTCGCTTTAAAGGAACCTGTTTTTTCCTTGGAGTGGAGATTAAAATGCATCTATACCGTATGTCACTGACACCCTACTTGCTCCATAATGATCCCGGAGGTATACTATGCCCCCTGCTATCTTCCATCTATAATGTAGAACATGTCACTTTTATATAGAGTCAATAAGACAGGCTGGGTACTTTCATGCTTAATTGATTATTTGATTATTTTTTTGTTTTTTGATCCGTAGCCGGATCCGTCTTCAAATGTTTTCCGTTTGCATGCAGATTGCTGGATACGGCAGGCAGTTCCGGTGTGAAAGTACCCTATGACGGTGCCAAATTTATATAGTTTTTATTTTGTTTTTACTACTGCTAGAAAATACAAACCTTTAAAAAAATCTAGATTTTCTTAGCATCGTTGTGACAAACTGCCATTTATCCCTGGTCATTGGAGAGGCCTGCTTGTCAGCCTCTTACCCTGTGACTATGGCCCCAGTGACAGTTGGCATTCACAATGGACATTACCTGTGACCTAATCAACATTCACAATGAAAGACTTGCAAAAAAGGCCAAGCTTTGCCATCCAATAGAGAGTTCCTGCTTGACCCTCAAAACGAAGTGTCGTCTCGTTATTGGGGGGGATTTATTGTCAGCTGTTCCAGTTTGACTGCTAGGAGTGTAAACCTCTTCGTATGGTTTTTCCTATTCGGCTGTTTACCGCATTCATATGCTTCTCCGATTTGGTGATTGTGGTGTCGGCTAGAGCGCTTGGAATCCTCAAGAAGCACCAGGAGCATCTTTCAACGGAGGTACCCAGTCGGGGTGCCCGTCGATCCGTTACATTGGTGGCAAGCGGTGGGATGGCGTCCTAGTGCGAGGAGAAGCAGCTCGGAGACACCGTTCGTGGATTGAGGGCAACACTAGTATCCGTACAAGCGCCCCTGGCTACAGCAGGATGGAATCGGCTAATCTTCGGACAGCGTTCCATGATGATGAGGAGGAGACAGCCGCGGACTACAGGGATGCAGACAGAAAGGAAGTCTGGTATGATGCCCTGGAAAATGCCCAGCGGCGGCGAGGTGAGAGTCTCCCCAGTTATGAGCAGCGGCTACAGAAGCGTGTGGCGATGCGGATGGGTCTCTTGGGAGAACAGCCCCTGGACGAGTGGGTAACAGAGCTCCGGGGCCTGGTATTTAAGGAGCTTTGGCTGGTGGTACTTGATACGACACACCCCCTGGATGGCTGAGCACAACAGACCCGAGGGTGAGGATTACGATGGCCCTGGCCTGTTTTTTGAAGCCTTCGCAGAACCAGAGTTCGGAGATGCTGGAGAGTCTCGGTTCTGGGATATCTTTGACTACAGGGAGGGTATGGATGATTGGGCTACAGCGAGAGAGGTGAGACAAGACCTGGCATCTCTAGTGACAAGAGAGTGGGAGCTGGAGCAGGAGTACCAATACTTCTTCAGCTCAATTCGGCCCCAATATACACTGCCGGAGAGCTGGGTGGCAGTCCCAGACCTACACCCCTACAGCTGGGAAGACCTAAGAACTAAGGTATCCCCTGCTTCACTACCAGCTGCAGAGGTAGGGGACCTCATAGACTTGTCCTGGGGGGAACCCCAACCGGCAGGTGGAGATGGGACCGAGGTCTCTCCACCGGCCCTACAGGGATTCTGGGCAGTCGGCTCAGATCCCCAACGGCAGCCGGAGTTTCATGGAGTAGGGACAGTCGGTCCTGCTCCCTAGCGGCAGTGTGTACCCCAGGGAGCTGAAGGTGCCGTCCTTCCTCCCCAGTGGCAGTGTGTACCCCAGGGAGCTGAAGGTGTCGTCCTTCCTCCCCAGCGGCAGTGTGTACCCCAGGGAGCTGAAGATGCCGTCCTTCCTCCCCAGCGGCAGTGTTTACCCCAGGGAGCTGAAGGTGTCGTCCTTCCTCCCCAGCAGAAGTGTGTACCCCAGGGAGCTGAAGGTGCCGTCCTTCCTCCCCAGCGGCAGTGTTTACCCCAGGGAGCTCAAGGTGTCGTCCTTCCTCCCCAGCGGCTGTGTGTACCCCAGGGAGCTGAAGGTGTCGTCCTTCCTCCCCAGCGGCAGTGTGTACCCCTGGGAGCTGAAGGTGTCATCCTTCCTCCCCAGCGGCAGTGTGTATCCCAGGGAGCTAAAGGTGTCGTCCTTCCTCCCCAGCGGCAGAGTGTCCTGCGGGGAGCAGAGACCGTCAGTCTTGCACCCCAGCCGCAGGACAAAATATTGAAAGGGGAGACAGTTGGTCCCCCCCTCCACCAGCAGAGAGAGGGTCAGGGAGAGGAGCCTCCTACCCCCTCTCCCCAGCGGCAGTCTACAGTTCAGAGAGAGGAACTGGTACAGAAAATAAGGAGAGAACTGGTGGAGGAGCTGCAGGAGGAAGCAGAATATCGGGCCGAGATGGCGAAGTATTCTGTCCCTGCGTCCCAGCGGCAGTGTGAGTTACAGGGGGCCGAAGGTGTCGTCCTTCCCCCCCCAGCAGCAGTGTGAGTTGCAGGAGGCCGAAAATGTCGTCCTTCCCCCCCAGCGGCAGTGTGAGTTACAGGGGGCTGAAGGTGTCGTCCTTTCCCCCCAGCAGCAGTGTGTCCTACAGGGAGCAGAGACAGTTGGTCTCTCTCTCCAGCAGCAGGACAATGTTACGGGAGTGGACACAGGCGGTCTCCCACTCCAGCGGCAGCCTGTGTTTCAGGGAGAGGAACACAGCACCCCCTCTCCCCAGCGGCAGCTTACCCTAACAAGGGGAGACACCAATCTCCCAGACGGCGCAGATGGGACCGTGGTCTCTGTGCCTGACCTACAGGGATGCTGGACAGCCTGTCCAGATCCCCAACTACCCGCACCGGGACAACAGGAGGAGGGGGTAAGTATAAACTCTCCTCCCCAGCTAATACCTAACTTGGCCCCAGGGTTAACAGAGGCGATGTTAACCCCCACTGGCGCCCATGTTCCCCTGGCTACTGAGCCGGACTATGTTCCCAGCCCCCCAGCAGAATAGCTGGCAGCTGGGCAGAGTGCAGTCGGCCTCTGCCCTCCCTTTGTCCCCTGTCCAGAGCCTGAGGTCCTGCAGGTTATACCAGTAGAAGAGCTGGCAGCTGGGCAGAGTGCAGTCGGCCTCTGCCCTCCCTCAAGTCCCCACAGCATGTCGCCCCAGCACCCCAGAGGAATATCTGGGTGCAGTAACTGCTTCTTGTGGGTGGGTCACTCTTGTACCTGTTTGTTGTGGGTGGGCTACTCTGGCATTTGTCTATTGTGGGTTGGTGGATCGACTAATGTAGGCACTGACCGACAGGAGGTCAGGTGCCTGGTTAGTCTTCCCCCCAAAGGGGAGATATGTGACAAACTGCCATTTATCCCTGGTCATTGGAGAGGCCTGCTTGTCAGCCTCTTACCCTGTGACTATGGCCCCAGTGACAGTTGGCATTCACAATGGACATTACCTGTGACCTAATCAACATCCACAATGGACATTACCTGTGACCTAATCAACATCCACAATGGACACTACCTGTGACCTAATCAACATTCACAATGGACATTGCCTGTGACCTAATCAACATCCACAATGGACATTGCCTGTGACCTAATCAACATTCACAATGGACATTACCTGTGACCTAATCAGCATTCACAATGGACATTGCCTGTGACCTAATCAGCAAGCACAATGGACCATGCATGTGGGGTTGGGATATATCTGGCTGTATGTTGATTGGTCGCTGTATTTTGTGTGCCTGTCCTCAATCAGGTCCCCGGGGGAGTAGCCCTGGCTGAAAGACTTGCATAAAAGGCCAAGCTTTGCCATCCAAAAGAGAGTTCCTGCTTGACCCTCAAAACGAAGTGTCGTCTCGTTATTGGGGGGGGGATTTATTGTCAGCTGTTCCAGTTTGACTGCTAGGAGTGTAAACCTCTTCGTATGGTTTTTCCTATTCGGCTGTTTACCGCATTCATATGCTTCTCCGATTTGGTGATTGTGGTGTCGGCTAGAGCGCTTGGAATCCTCAAGAAGCGCTAGGAGCATCTTTCAACGGAGGTACCCAGTCGGGGTGCCCGTTGATCCGTTACAATCGTCATATCCTGACACCCACAATTTTTTGATGTTTTCTTCTACAGAGCTGTGTGAGGTCTTGTTTTTTGTGGGGTGAGCTTTAGTTCTTGTTTTTTTTATTTTGGGGTACATATGACTTTTTAATTATTTTTTACTTCTTACTTATGACTAAAAACACACCAAACGCATCAACTACTGTTTGGGTGTAAAATTGTGTCTTTGTCAGTCATTTGCTACAAAACGAAATAAAGCGCATCAATGATTTTAACTGAAAGTGCTGGAATTCTTTCCTTATTGTAACAGGACACGTGTCTTCCAAAAAGTTCCACGTCATCAGTCTACAGAATATTATGCCAACACTGTTGGGGTTCATCTAGATAGTTTTGGTAGTTGTGAGATGAGCCTTTATGTTCTTTGGTCAGCAGTGAATTGCGCCTTGCACCTCTTCCATGGATGCCTTGTTTCCAAGTGTATTTCTTATTGTGAAATGGTGTACAATGACCTTAACTGAGGCAAGTGAGGCGTAACGGTCAGTAGGCGTGGAAACACTTTGTCAACCAACCGATTTTAATTTAGGCTAAACCTAAGTGTGTTATCCTGGCAGTCCCCTGGTATTCACCCTTTAACCACTACACAGGATCTGGACTGCAGACGAACCACAAGGCAGTCAGACGAACCACTCGTAGTCAGTTACAGGCTGAGGCTGGTCAGCCATAGTTTGTGTGAATCTGAGAAACAGTCAGAAAATTAGGGCAAGGCAGCACAGGGTCAGTACAGTGAACAGGTACCATTCAAAGCAGCAGGGAATCAGGCAGAAGTTGGTACACGGGCAGACTAACAGAACACAACACCTTTGGAGGGACTACCATGCTAGATACACTTATTGCTCAGGCAGAAAAAGCAAAGGCTTATTAGCAAAGGCTAATTAATAGATTTGAAACAGCCATAAAGCTGCACACAGAACCAAAGGAGGTTTAACCCCTGCAATGCTGCAGAATGAGTTGAGGCTCAATTAAGACTGTCAGAGTATGTTGTCTGGTGCAATGGACATGCAACAGACACAGGGTGAGTAGAGCGGAGCCTGTACTAGCAGGGCAGTGGTGTACACGAACTGCCAACATAACTGTGGTTGAGTGAAGTACCAGAGCCTTAGCCATGATTTTGTAACCTTTTGAAGACTGGTAGATTTAATTTACTTTGTTTGACACCTGAATTTGAATCTCTTTAGAATAAAGATGAGCGAACATCTTAAAATTTGTTCAGTGTCCTATTCATCAAATTTTTAAAAAAATTCAATTTGTGATCGAATTGATTTTACCTGAATCGAAAGTGCTCTTATTGGCCTGAAAATTCGCACATGACACTCCGAGGTCTCCTAAGACTCACATTTTTTTATAACTTATCATTCTCTCTTTTTTTTTTTTTAGAGAGAACAGAGAGGAGGTTGAGGCAGCGCCGTTGCCGCCCCCTGCTATATCACTTGCAACTGATAACCCGCCCACCCTACAGCATCGCTGACAAATCTCGCACTGGTGCAGCACCAAACACTGTCTGTGCCGGCACTCTTAAGATTCAACTTAGACCATCAGCCTCAACTGTTTCACTGGGCACTAACTGAAAACATCACTGGGCTCAACGCATGCCCAGTGGAACAGTTGAGGCTGATGCCCTCAGTTGAACTGGAAGAGCGTAGGCGCGGGCAACTTCCATTGTGCATGGGGTTTTATTGCCTTTTCTTAGGAAAAAAGAAAAAGCCAAAAAAGAAGGATCAGTGAAGGCAGAAATTATGCAACTGAATGGTCTTTTTGGGGACGGAAGGAGGAGAAGCAAGAGGAATGCTGCGACCCCTGGCTCCAAATCATGGTGTCAGACTCAGAGGTAACATCCACATCATCCTGTTGTAAGGGGGGAAAAACCCATCCAATCCACAATCTTAACCTCTCTGTTCTCAATAATAATGTGGTGCCTATCGGAGGTAAGGGAAATCTGTGGACAATGACTACTACTACTACTGGCCAGAAAGCTGGTGCTGTTACTGATGTTTGCACTAATAGCCACATTCTGTCTCTCAGATGAGGATGCATCTGAAGGCCAGATGAAGCGCAGTTTTTGCGCGAGACGGCCATCGCCGCTTATCTACTGTGAGGAGAGTACGTCCGCCCCCAGGCCCGACTGATGTACCATTGATGTACCTTTGGACTACAATAAAGTTTTGAACCTTTGTATACACTGGTGAGTGCCGCTGACTTTATCTCTTCTGCGAATTATCATGCATGGGTCTTTTATTTGGCACTCTTCCATTTACCAGACATTTTATTATTAGGCCTATAATTGAACAGTCACGTTTGGTACACAGATTATTAAGCGAAACAGTACTAGCAAAATTGCAAGTGTTTTTTCTCAAATTTAGAAACATAGGTGCAATTAAATGTCCCTCCACTTCTACAAACACACTGAACACTGGTATTGAGTTTTTGCGGTAAAATGATTTTTCTCTAACTACACAGTGTCTTGAAGTAATACAATACGATCACTAACACAGGTAAAGTAACGCAGTTTTTGCAGTAAAATGCATTCACTAACAAGGGTATAGTAATGCAGTTTTTGTAGTAAAATGCTTTTTCTGTAACTTAAAGGTATCGTGAAGTAATATAACACGTTCACTAAAATAGGTATAGTAATACAGTTTTTGTAGTAAAACACGTTTTCTAGCACGAGTATAGTAATGCAGTTTGGGCAGTAAAACACATTCACTAAGGGCGGGTTCGCATTCGTGTTATGGAATTCCATTATAGGGTTCCGTTATAACAGAGTTATAACTAAAGATAACGGAATTTTAGGACGGAATGCAAAACGGAAGCCTTTAAGAGACGTTCCGTTTTGCTCCATCCTAATACATGTCTATGGGGACAAATAGCGGTTCCGTTTGATTCCGTTACACATGACAGAAAACAGTCCTGACGGCAGAATTGATGTAGAGAACAAAATGTCACAAAAAAATTCAAAAAGTTGCAAAAGAAATTGCAAAAACACTATCTGTGACTTTTTTTGAGCAGAAAACAGGTGCACCATGGTTCATAAATGAGCCACTTGTGTGTTTACTTGGGTTGTCATTGTTTAATATGAAAGTGGTTTGATGATACATAACAAATAAGCAAAAATCAAAGAAATCAAAGAAACTGGGAAGGGGCAAATACTTTTTAAATACCATATGAATGCTTTCTGATTACAGTGGCATACCGCCAATAGAGACAGACCACGCCATTGCTATGGGGCTCAGGAAAATGGGAGTGGCCCAGCTGAATGACCCCAAATGTATTTCAGCACCACCATCAAGGACATTTTTGCATGGGGTAGAGGGGGGGAGATGAGCATTTCATTCGGGCTGCTGTAGACACTGCAGTGAGGTGATTAATTCTTGTAGGCTGCACCTGAGGACCTGTGGAGGAAAAGCTAACAGTTACCCAACTCTCACTATGACTGCTGCAGCCATGCCACCCAACTCTTACTATGACTGCTGCAGCCATGCCACCGACTCACTATGACTGCTGCAGCCACACCACCTGACTCTCACTATGACTGCAGCAGCCATACCACCTGACTCTCACTATGACTGCTACAGACATTCCACCCGACTCTCACTATGACTGCTGCAGCCATGCCACCTGACTCACTATGACTGCTGCAGCCACACCACCTGACTCTCACTATGACTGCTACAGACATTCCACCCGACTCTCACTATGACTGCTGCAGCCATGCCACCAGACTTTCACTATGACTGCTGCAGCCATGCCACCCAACTCCCACTATGACTGCTGCAGCTATGCCCCCCCGACTCTCACTGTGACTGCTGCAGCCATGCCACCCAACTCCCACTATGACTGCTGCAGCTATGCCCCCCGACTCTCACTGTGACTGCTGCAGCCATGCCACCAGACTCTCACTATGACTGCTGCAGCCACACCACCTGACTCTCACAATGACTGCTGCAGCCATGCCACCCAACTCCCACTATGACTGCTGCAGCTATGCCCCCCGACTCTCACTGTGACTGCTGCAGCCATGCCACCAGACTCTCACTATGACTGCTGCAGCCATGCCACCAGACTCTCACTATGACTGCTGCAGCCATGCCACGTGCTGCCCCAGTGAGTAACCTCCTTGAGGTTATCTGGCTGTTATTGTTTGGACACTTTTTAATCGCATTTCCGGAGCCCTTTAGCTGGTTTTGGTGGTGTCATCTCTGGTAATATCAGAGCTCTCTGCCTGGTTTGTGTCACTACACCTCGTATTATTATATATATGCATTATGACGGTTTACATGGTGGCTAATGCCTGGCATAATATGGACGATGAGGCTGGTGATATAAGAGCACTACGACTAATACCACATACACACAACAGAATGAGTGGACATGTGTTGGGGGCAATCTGCCATCTCTGCCTCCAGAACCATAGCATCCTCTGAGCTTCTTTATTAACCAGTGCAATTACCTACTTTGGTGATACCCCCCGAATAAACCAGAAACAATCAAAGTTTTTAGCAGAAGCAGAAAAACCACCAGTAAATTGTGTAACTGCAGACACTGATTGGCCTCATCGCAAAGCCAAAACTATTAGAGCACACAGACATCTACTAAAGAAACAGGCAGTTCACTAGTCATTCAACTTCTGATAAGCTGCGGTTTTATCACGTCATAAAATGTGTTTTGTCTGATGGCGATCCATGTTCCTCACTAAATATTGAGTTTCAGTAAATATCAGAATTTATAGTTAGATGTGAGGAGCAAATGGCCTTCAAAATGCAAGCAAAGATTGTAGAGGAAAGTCAATGTAAAAAGCACAGTGCTGCGGTGCCATCTAGTGGCAAAAAGCATTAATGCAGCAGCAATGACAACTGTAGTTGTAGTTTGGAGCCCTGCAGATAAGGGCTCATGCACATGGCCGTTGCCTGGCCGTGGCCGTATTGCGGCCTGCAAACAGCAGGTCCCCAATACATGAGCATGGCCATATGCAACCCGCATCACGGATGCGGTGCGTAATGGAGGCACGGATCAGAATCCCACGGAAGCACTATGGAGTGCTTCCGTGGGTTTTCTGTCCGTGCCTCCGCAAAGCAAAAAAGTAGTGCATGCACTACTTTTTTTGCAGTGTGGACAGTCGGATGCGGATCACGGACCCCATGCAAGTGAATGGGTCCACAATCTGCATGTGCCGCTGCATTGAGCCCTAATATTGAGGAGAAGAGGTGTCTGTCATCGTTTATGGACTATTGTGAATTTTTGTGATTCTTTATGCATTATAATTAAGGCTACTTTCACACTAGCGGTTTTATTGGATCCGGCAGGGTTCAGCAAAAAACGCTTCCGAACGGATCCGGTTGTATTTTCTCTAACATGGCCAAGACGGATCCGTCATGAACTCCATTGAAAGTCAATGGGTGACGGATCCATTTTCTCTTGTGCCAGCGAAAACGGATCCGTCCCTATTGACTGGCATTGCGGGTCATGACAGATCTTGCTCCTCCGCATCCCAGGACGGAAAGCAAACCTCAGCATGCTGTCTCAAAAACGACTTCACCATTGACTTCTATTGGGAACTGAGACACTGCGGCTCCTAAGCGCACTTACACACTGACCCTGGGAACACACCTGAGCGTTTTTCAGCGCGTTCATACGCGCTGAAAAACGCTCAACATGTGAAAAGTCATGCATCCCTATGTGTATGGTTCACATGTCGGCATTTTACAGAGCGGACGACCGCGCTGTAAAACGCCCTACGCGATCGCGTCGGCTGCCGTGACTATCGCGCGGCAGCACGCGCGATCCAACCCATATTCTATTATGGGAGCGCGCATATGACGCGCGCTTCCATAAAACAGCCACTTCGCAGCAGAAGCGCGCGTCATATGCGCGCCCTGGGAACACGCGAAGTGTGTTCCCAGGGAGAGGGTACAACAACACGGTCCGGCCATGTCGCGGTTGTGACGTAGTCCTGCTGAAGCTGGCTCTTCAAACTCCTTCAAACATCTCATTTCCCAGAGCCATATTTGCATATTTTATGCGATGATGTCACAATTATATTTTCCATTATTATCTGTGAATTACATAAAAAAAAAAATTTTTTTGAACATACTTAATTACTGCTAACATCTCATGTTCCAGAGCATCGTTTACATATGATGACATAATTACATTTTCCACCAATAAAATGACTTTTGTGTTCCAGGGACTATTTTGCATATTCATGTAAATCTACGGCAGATGCCGTATGTGAGGTATCTGCGGCAGACGCCATACGTGGGGTATCTGCGGCAGACGCAGTAAGTGGGGTATCTGCAGCAGACGCCATACGTGGGGTATCTGCGGCAGACGCTGTATGTGGGTATCTGCGGCAGACGCTGTATGTGGGTATCTGCGGCAGACGCTGCATGTGAGGTATCTGCGGCAGGCGCTGTATGTGAGGTATCTGCGGCAGGCGCTGTATGTGAGGTATCTGCGGCAGACGCTGTATGTGAGGTGTCTGCGGCAGACGCTGTATGTGAGGTATCTGCGGCAGGCGCTGTATGTGAGGTATCTGCGGCTGATGCTGTATGTGTGGTATCTGCGGCAGACGCTGTATGTGTGGTATCTGCAGCAGACGCTGTATGTGAGGTATCTGTGGCAGGTGCTGTATGTGAGGTATCTGCGGCAGACGCTGTATGTGAGGTATCTGCGGTAGACGCCGTATGTGAGGTATCTGCGGCAGACGCCATACGTGGGGTATCTGCGGTAGACGCTGTACGTGAGGTATCTGCGGCACACACTGTATGTGAGGTATCTGCGGCAGACGCAGTATGTGAGGTATCTGCGGCAGACGCCGTACGTGTGGTATCTGTGGCCGACGCAGTATGTGGGGTATCTGTGGCAGACGCTGTATGTGAGGTATCTGCGGCAGACGCTGTATGTGAGGTATCTGTGGCAGACGCTGTATGTGAGGTATCTGTGGCAGACGCTGTATGTGGGGTATCTGTGGCAGACGCTGTATGTGAGGTATCTGCGTCAGACGCTGCACGTGAGGTATCTGCTGCAGATGCTGTAGGTGAGGTATCTGCGGCAGAAGTCACGCAGTATGTGAGGTATCTGCGGCAGACGCTGTACGTGTGGTATCTACGGCAGATGCTGTACGTGTGGTATCTGTGGCAGACGGCGTATGTGGGGTATCTGCGGCAGATGGTGTATGTGAGGTATCTTCGGCAGACGTCATTCAGTATGTGGGGTATCCGCGGCAGACGCAGTATGTGTTGTATCTGCGGCAGACGGCATATGTGGGGTATCTGCGGCAGACGCTGTATGTGAGGTATCTGCAGCAGACGCTGTATGTGGGGTATCTGCGGCAAACGTCTTGCAGTATGTGAGGTATCTGCGGCAGACGGTGTATGTGAGGTATCTGCGGCAGACGTCATGCAGTATGTGGGGTATCTGCGGCAGACTGCGTATGTGAGGTATCTGTGGCAGACGCTGTATGTGAGGTATCTGCACCAGGCGCTGTATGTGAGGTATCTGCGCCAGGCGCTGTATGTGAGGTACTGCGGCAGACGCTGTATGTGTGGTGTCTGCGGCAGACGTCATGCAGTATGTGAGGTATCTGTGGCAGACGGCATATGTGAGGTATCTGCGGCAGACGTCATGCAGTATGTGGGGTATCTGCGGCAGACGTCATGCAGTATGTGGGGTATCTGCGTCAGACGCAGTATGTGTGGTATCTGCGGCAGACGTCATGCAGTATGTGAGGTATCTGCGACAGACGCTGTATGTGAGGTATCTGCGGCAGATGCTGTATGTGAGGTATCTGCGGCAGACGCTGTATGTGGGGTATCTGCGGCAGACGCTGTATGTGAGGTATCTGCGGCAGACGCTGTATGTGAGGTATCTGCGGCAGACGCTGTATGTGGGGTATCTGCGGCAGACGTCATGCAGTATGTGAGGTATCTGCGGCAGACGACAAACGTGAGGTATCTGCGGCAGACGCCATACATGGGGTATCTGCGGCAGACGCTGTATGTGAGGTATCTGCGGCAGACGGCATATGTGGGGTATCTGCGGCAGACGCAGTGTGTGGGGTATCTGTGGCAGACGGCATATGTGGGGTATCTGCGGCAGACGCTGTATGTAAGGTATCTGCGGCAGACGCTGTATGTGGGGTATCTGCGGCAGACGCTGTATGTGAGGTATCTGCGGCAGACGCTGTATGTCCGGTATCTGCGGCAGACGGCGTATGTGGGGTATCTGCGGCAGACGGCGTATGTGGGGTATCTGCGGCAGACGCTGTATGTGGGGTATCTGCGGCAGACGGCGTATGTGGGGTATCTGCGGCAGACGGCGTATGTGGGGTATCTGCGGCAGACGCTGTATGTCCGGTATCTGCGGCAGACGCAGTGTGTGGGGTATCTGTCACTGCTTCCTTCAGTCTGGATTCACACACATCGTTTTGAGTGATTTAATGGCAATTTTCATTAGCATTTTTATGCAAATTATACAATGCACTAAAGCAGTGGTAAATAAGGTAAGGTGTGCACAGAGATGAGTGTTCTGGTCACTGCTTTATAATAATACAAAAGAAGGAAAATACCAGCTACTTAAAACCTAAAGAATCTGTGTAAAATAATTTTAGCCTAAAATCCAAGACTCTGCAGCCGTCCCATTACCCGCCATGTCTGTGAAGTTACCAGTTACCAACTGCTGTACATGAGCACAAGGCAGGCTCTATGCTCGGCTGCGCCCTCTGCAGCAGTGTGTCCCTCTCGGGCTGCCGTCCAGCGGCTGCGGTTTCTATGGCAACAAAGGAGGTTTGCGCTGTAGCTGCAGCCTGGTGATCCTGATACAGGGAGAAGGCGGCGCAGGCCCGGTAAGTACCGCGGAGAACCACTGACCGGAGTCCTGACGTCGTCCAGTTACATGTAGGTTGTAGATCCTGCGCCGCACTGCCTCTTCTAGTCACAGGGGCTCCTTTGTGTTTCCGCCATGTGTAGTAATCACAG
The DNA here is from genome assembly GCA_033119425.1 of Bufotes viridis. Classification (NCBI taxonomy): domain Eukaryota; kingdom Metazoa; phylum Chordata; class Amphibia; order Anura; family Bufonidae; genus Bufotes; species Bufotes viridis. The sequence continues at coordinate 560,152,708 of CM065589.1, read as the reverse complement.
GCACGGATAGATCCTAAGCTTGACTTTCAGTTTAATCAGGTGCTGGGAAAGCTGGGTGATCGCCAGTATGGCTGCCCAGACACCTGAATGTGAAATGTGCCTCATTTTCTGGTGATCCCTGCCCTGTGTAAATAGATTTCTGGTGCCTGGGAAAGCTGGGTGACCGCTCCTGTGATGGCGGCCTGTTCGGTGACATTTCGGGTTCTGTTTGGAGCCTCTTGCCGATGGAGACCTTGATGGTTCACAGAACCAATGCCGATCCCAGTGCAGACCTCAGTGGCTTAGAATTAGGGATGAGCGAACTTGTGTTTCCAGTTCGCCGTACAAGGTTCGGGTTCTCTAAAAATTGCGTTATGGATTCTGCTACCACGGACCATAACGGAATTTGGAATCCATGACGGGCTGTTATGGTTTCCAAATTCCGTTCTGGTCAATGGTAGCAGAATCCACAAGGGGATTCTTCGATAACCCGAACCGGAAGTTTAGACGCCGAACTTCAACCACAAGTTCGCTCAACACTAAACCCGAACCTTGTACGCCGAACTCGAAACACCAGTTCGCTCATCCCTAACTATAATGGGTTCTGTGCTCGCCATCAGACAGGACAGAGCCGCTGACAGTGTGAACAGAGCCAAGTCTGACGGCTGGATCTACAGTGCCTTGAAAAAGTATTCACACCCCTTGAACTTCTCCACATTTTTTCACGTTACTCCCACAGACTTGAATGTATTTTATTGGGATTTTATGTGATAGACCAACACAAAGTAGCAAGTAAGTGTGAGGTGAACAGAAAATGATACGTGGTGTTCAATATTTTTAATAAATAAAAATCTGAAAAGTGTGGTGTGCATTTGTATTCAGTCCCTGAGTCAATACTTTGTAGGACCACCTTTCTCTGCAAATACAGCAGCAAGTCTGTTGGGGTCTCTACCAGCTTTTCACATTTAGAGGCTGACATATTGGCCCATTCTTCTTGAAAATAGCTGAAGCTCAGTCAGGTTGGATGGAGAGCGCCTGAACAGCAGTTTTCAAGTCTTGTCACAGATTCTCAATGGGATTTAGGTCTCGACTTTGGGCCATTCTAATACACCAATAGGCTTTGATCTAAAACTTCCCATTATACCTCTGGCTGTATGCTAAGGGTCGTTGTCCTGCTGGAAAGGGAAACCATTACCCAAGTCTCAAGTCTTTTGCAGCCTCTACCAGGTTTTCCTCCAGGATTGCCCTGTATTTAGCTCCATCTTCCCATCAACTCTGACCGGCTTCCCTGTCTCTGCTGAAGAATAGCATCCCCACAGCATGATGTGCCACCACTATGTTTCATGGTGGGGATGGTGTGGTCAGGATGATGTGCAGTGTTGTGCATTTAGGTCAAAAAGTTTAACTTTGGTCTCATCTGACCAGAAAACCTTCTTCCACATGTTTGCTGTGTCCCCTATATGGCTTGTGGCAAACTGCAAACAGGACTTCTTATGGCTTGCTTTCAAAAATGTCTTCCCTCTTGCCACTCTTCCATAAAGGCCAGATTTGAGGAGCAGATGACTAATAGTTGTCCTGCGGACAGATTCTCCCACCTGAGATTTGAATGTCTGCAGCTGCTCCAGAGTGACCACGGGCCTCTTGGCTGCTTCTCTAATCGGTGCCCCTCTTGCCTGGGCTGTCAGTTTAGGTTGATGGCCATGTCTAGGTAGGTTTGGAGTTGTGCCATATATTTTTTGATAGCTTTACACTTCTCCACAACTTTATCCCTGACCTGTCTGGTGTGTTCCTTGGTTTTCACGATGCTGTCTGATCACTAGTGTTCTCTAACAAACCTCAGAGGCCTTCACAGAACAGCTGTAGTTATACGGAGTATAAATTACACACAGGTGGGCTATATTTACTAATTGGGTGACTTCTGAAGGCAATTGGTCACACTGGATTTTATTTAGGGGTATCAGAGTACAGGGGGCTGAACACTAATGCACGCCACAGTTTTCAGAATTTTATTTATTAAAAATTTTGAAAACAATGTATCATTTTCTTTTCACTTCACACATACTTGCTACTTTTGTATTGGTCTACCACATAAAATCCCCCAAAAATCCTTTTAGTATTGTGGGTGTAACGTGAAAAAGGTTCAAGGGGTAGGGATACTTTTTCAAGGCACTGTAGGCATGTGGTAGGTACAATAGGTCAGGGGTGGCCAACCTGTGGCTCCCTAGGTGTTATAAAACTACAACTCCCACCATACCCTGCTGTAGGCAGTCCGAGCATGCTGGGAGTTGTAGTTTTGTAACAGCCGGAGAGCCGCAGGTTGGCCATCCCTGCAGTAGGTGGCCTCTATAATATGATCTCCCTTCTTAGAACATTATGGTCAGAAAATGTCGGCGTCCTCTAGAGGCCAGTCCAGCAGTACAGCGTCAAGAAGCAAGACCTCTCCAGCGCCTTCAGCTTCTGCCAGTGCAAGTCGGGCAAAACCAAGCGACAAGCTGAACCCCAAGACCATAGACCCGGTGAGTGGTTTGTAGTCGCATAGCATGATGCTGTTATACACGGGGCTGGATGGTTTTGTTTTTGAATTTTCAAGAGGTATTCCTAACTGGTGGCATAGTGGTGGCATATACTCGGGTATACCGTCACTCTCTGATCCCATCCTTGGCACCCTCACCGATCTTGGGGAATGAAGGGACTAATGGAGAGCTGGGTCTGCTTTATTGTCTTCTTCCTGCGCAGCGGGAAGGGGACGCAGTATTACACCAGCGTCATTCTCAGAATTGGCTCTGCTCCCAAAGGTTGGATCCTCAGTGATCATAAAGTGATGGGATATCCTAGTCATGGGAATACCCCTTTAAAAAGAGTCGGTGGTGTTCTATAAATGCAGCCACTGTCCGCTCACCATCGTAGAAAATACTCCCTAACAGAAATAGTCTGACATTCCCACCTCAGGTTTAAAGGGCATCTGTCAGCAGATTTGTACCTATGACACTGGCTGACCTGCTACATGTGTGCTTGGCAGCTGAAGGCATCTGTGTTGGTCCCATGGTCATATGTTACTGAGAAAAATGATGTTTTACTATATGCAAATGAGCCTCTAGGAGCAACGGGGGCGTTACCATTACACCTAGAGGCTCAGCTCTCTCTACAACTGCTGAGTGCTCAGCACTTGATTGACCGGTCCAGGCATGTTCACATTAACACTGCCTGACCCTATGAATTAATGCAGAGAGAGCAGAGCCTTTAGGTGTAACGGTAACGCCCCTGTTGCTCCTAGAGGCTCATTTGCATATAGTAAACCATCATTTTTCTCAGCAATGCGGGCACATATGACCATGAGACCAACACAGATGCCTTCAGCTGCCAAGTCCACATGTAACAGGTCAGCCAGTGTCATAGATAGTAACAGAGTCTATAAGGCAGTTCGGCCTGTTATCCCGCAAGTTGATCCAGAGGAAGGCAAAAATAAAACCTGTGAGGTAGAAGCCAATTTTCATCATTTTATAGGAAAAAAATTCCTTCCCGACTCCAATCAGGCAATCAGAATAACTCCCCGGATCAACGACCCCTCTCTAGTAGCTATAACCTGTAATATTATTCACTTTTTTCTGAAGTGAATAACCCTAATTTTGATAACCTTTCAGGGTACTGTAGATCCCTCATTCCAGTTATTACTTTAGTTGCCCTCCTCTGAACCCTCTCCAGCTCTGCTATGTCTGTCTTGTTCACGGGAGCCCAGAACTGTACACAGTACTCCATGTGTGGTCTGACTAGAGATTTGTTAAGTGGTAGGACTATGTTCTCATCACGGGCGTCTATGCCCCTTTTGATGCAACCCATTATCTTATTGGCCTTAGCAGCAGCTGCCTGACACTGGTTTTTGCAGCTTAGTTTGCTGTTTATTAAAATTCCTAGATCCTTTTCCATGTCAGTGTTACCGAGTGTTTTACCATTTAGTATGTACGGGTGACTTGCATTATTCCTTCCCATGTGCATAACTTTACATTTGTCAGTGTTAAACCTCATCTGCCATTTCTCTGCCCAAGCCTCCAATCTATCCAGATCCCTCTGTAGCAGAAAACTGTCCTCTTCAGTGTTAATTACTTTACACAGTTTAGTGTCATTGATTGATGTTTTAATTCTACAAGATCATTAATACATATATTTTAGAGAAGAGATGCACATCTGCTGACAGATGCCCTTTAATATGTGTCTTTTTGCTTGCAGTTTGCCGAGACCCAGCGCTCTTCCTCTGCGTTTGCGGCGATATATTCAAAAGGAGGAATTCCTTGCAGGTAAATCAAGTTTTTACATGAACAGAATTTGTCTATAAAGAACTGAAAGAGTTAAAAGTGAGGTTCCTGCGTCCTTCTACTGCATCTCTCCATCTCCTCTTCTGTATAATAAGTCCCTTCTTCTCTTTTCTCTGACCTGCAGAGTCCGGGTCCAATTTCACATTCACAGAGTACAGCGAGAATTAACCCATGGTTATCCAGTTCTGTTTCACCAGACCTCAAAATTGCCATATACAAATACTTTTCAGTATTTTAAAAGATGTTCTCAAATTTATCAGATACACTTCCAGTTTGTGACGGGGACATGTCAGAAGTTTATCTGGGTGCTGACACCCCCATCAGTCAGTAGAGCAAGAGGCTTAACCACCTGAGGACCGCCTTACTCGGGTGGTCCTCTTACTCTGGGTGGACGCATCGGCGCGTCATCTCGCAAGACGCAAGATTAGCTGTGAACACGCGCACGTCTCGGCAGTTATACTGCAGCCTGCCAGCGATGATCAATCGCTGGCAGGCTGTAGATGCGAAATAAATCGCATCAAAGATGTATATCAGACGCTGTTTTGTTAACAGCGTCTGATATACCTGCTACCTGGTCCCCTGGTGGTCCCATTTGCTGGGATCGACCACCAGAGGACCAGGTAGCTATGTAAAGTAGCACCAAGCACCACACTACACCCCCCCCCCCCCGGTCACTTATTAACCCCTTGTTAACCCCTGATCACCCCATATAGACTCCCTGATCACCCCCCTGTCACTGATCACCCCCCTGTAAGGCTCCATTCACAAGTCCATATGTGTTTTGCGGATCCACGGATCTGATCCGCAGATCCGCAAAATACGGATACCGGCAATGTGCTTTCCGCATTTTGCAGATCCGCACAGTGCGAGAACTATATAGAATATGCCTTTTCTTGTCCACAATTGCGGACAAGAATAGGACATGTTCTATATTTTTGCGGAACGGAAGTGCAGACCCGGAAGTGCGGATCCGCAATTCCGGATCCGAGCGGGACAAAGTCTGTCCCCATAGAAATGAATGGGTCCGCAATTCCGTTCCGCAAACAGAATTGCGGACGTGTGAATGGGGCATAAGGGTCCCTTATCACCGCCAGTTAGTTAGCTACTTGTTAGGTAGCTAGCGCCCAGCCCACCGCACCGCAGTCACTGATTTTGAATGAAAAAATCTGTGCCATTCATTTTTTTTTTTTTTTTTCAGCCCAGAGGCTGAACGGAAAAAAAAAATCTTATTACCCGTATGCTCAATATACGGAGAATCGCAGAAACTCCTAATGCTGGCCATACGTGTAATGATTGCGGAGACCCTCAAATGCCAGAGCAGTACAAATACCCCACATGTGACCCCATTTTAGAAAGAAGACACCCCAAGGTATTCCGTGAGGGGTATGGTGAGTTCATGTAAAATATTATTTTTTGTCATAAGTTAGTGGAATATGAGACTTTGTAAAAAAAAAAAAAAAATTACCGTATTTTTCGCCCTATAAGACGCACCGGCCTATAAGACGCACCTGGGTTTTTGAGGAGAAAAATAAGAAAAAAAATATTTTTAACCAAAAGGTGTGCTTTTGAAGTAATGGTGGTCTGTGCATGACAGTATTATGGGGGGGATCTGTGGATGGCACTGTTATGTGGGGGAGATGTGGATGGCACTGTGATGGGGGATCTGTGGATAGCACTGTGATGGGGGATCTGTGGATAGCACTGTGATGGGGGATCTGTGGATAGCACTGTGATGGGGGCATTTATGAATGACACTGTAATGGATTGGATCTGTGGATGACACATATATAGCATCTTATGCTATATGTGTCATCCACAGATCACCCCAATTACAGTGTCATTCATAAATGCCCCCATCAAAGTGCTATCCACAGATCTGGCCCATAGTGACTGCTTAGGGGCGGAGCCTGGCAACACATGGCGGGCGGCCCGCCGCTAACAGCTTGACTGCTTTCATAACACTTATAATCTTTAATCATGTCCCCTTATTCCCTATAATCCCAGTACAGTAGCGCTCTGCTAACCTGCTATACCGATCCTCTAGCAGGCAGAGCGGTGCGGCGGCAGGCTGCTGTGTAACGTCCTCACTGGCGTCATCTGCCTGCTCCTTTCACTTTATGAATGAAGCAGGAGGAGCAGGCAGATGACGTCAGTGAGGACGTTACACAGCAGCCTGCCGCCGCACCGATCTGCCTGCTAGAGGATCTGTATAGCAGGTTAGCAGAGCGCTACTGTACTGGGATTATAGGGAATAAGGGGACATGACTAAAGATTAAAAATGTTATGAAAGCAGTCACGCTGTTAGCGGCGGGCCGCCCGCCGCGTGTTGCCAGGCTCCGCCCCCTCCTCCTTCCATGCAGATTTATCGCATGCTGTGCGATGTATCAGCTTTAACTATAGGAAAATGGTAGCATTCGCCATATAAGACGCACTGCCATTTTCCCCCCACTTTTGGGGGGAAAAAAGTGCGTCTTATATGGCGAAAAATACGGTATATCAATTTCCGCTAACTTGTGCCAAATTTTTTTTTTTTCTGTGACCTCGACATACCCCTCACGGAATACCTTGGGGTGTCTTCTTTCCACAATGGGGTCACATGTGGGGTATTTATACTGCCCTGGCATTTTAGGGGCCCTAAAGCGCGAGAATCCAAATGCGTAAAAATGCCCTGTGAAATAATAAAGGTACTCATTGGAATTTGTCCCCCTTTGCGCATCTTGGCTGCAAAAAAGTGTCACTCATGTGGTATCGCCGTACTCAGGAGAAGTAGGGCAATGTGTTTTGGGGTGTATTTTTACATATACCCATGCTGGGTTAGAGAAATATACAATTACTTTGTATAATTTTTTTTTAAAAAGTTGTCATTTACAGAGAGATTTCTCACACAATGTATGGGTATATATAAAAATACACCCCAAAACACATTTCCCTACTTCTCCTGAGTACGGCGATACCACATGAGTGACACTTTTTTGCAGCCAAGATGCGCAAAGGGGCCCTAAAACCAATGAGTACCTTTAGGATTTCACAGGCCATTTTTACGTATTTAGATTCTCACGCTTTAGGACCCCTAAAATGCCAGGACAGTATAAATACCCCACATGTGACCCCATTTTGGAAAGAAGACACCCCAAGGTATTCACTGAGGGGCATAGTGAGTCCGTGTGAGATTTTTATTTTTTTTTGCCAGAAGTTAGCAGAAATGGATACTTTATTATTATTATTTTTTCCTCAGAAAGTGTCATTTTCCGCTAACTTGTGAAAAAAAATGAAATGATACATGAACTCATCATGCCCCTCTGCGAATACTTTGGGGTGTCTTCTATCTAAAATGGTGTGATTTGGGGGGTATTTATACTATTCTGACATTCTAGCACCTGAAGAAACATGACAGGTGCTCAGAAAGTCAGAGCTGCTTCAAAATGCCGAAATTCACTTTTTTGGACCATAGTTTGTAAACGCTATAACTTTTACCCAACTAATAAATATACACTTATTGGATTTTTTTTTTTATCAAAGACATGTAGAACAATAAATTTAGAGAAAAATTTATATAGAAATGTAGTTTTTTTAGAAAATTTTTACAACAGAAAGTGAAAAATGTCATTTTTTTGCAAAAATGTCGTTAAATTTTTATTAATAGCAAAACAAGTAAAAATGTCAGCAACAATGAAATACCACCAAATGAAAGCTCTATTAGTGAGAAGAAAAGGAGGTAAAATTCATTTGGGTGGTAAGTTGCATGACGGAGCAATAAACCGTGAAAGTAGTGTAGTGCGGAATTGTAAAAAGTGGCCTGGTCATTAACGGTGTTTAAGCGAGGGGGGCTGAAGTGGTTAAAGTGCACCCAACCTTTTGTACAATTTTATTAAAACATGTTCTAAATGGGCCATCATTTATTTTCCTAATATCCTTTATGTGCATATTTTACTATTCTGGTGACAATAAGGCACCTGATGTTCATGTGTCCGCAGTTCTTTGGGATCCGTGCACTGCTGACATGTGAGCAGTGTACTGGTGTAGAGATTCCACTGGAGGGCCACAGTGAGCGCTGTACTGGTAGGAGCACACATCGCTGCTCCGCTCTGCTAAGGTCTGGCATAGGGCATCCGATGTGCTATTTCAGGCTGTAATGGGGTGGGCACAGGCCCCTGCCTGCACCCCCTCATATTCGTAGAATGTCTGCATAGCACATTAATGCAGGAGAACCTGTTCAGATGTGTTTTGCCGAGCTTTTAGCGGAGTGAGTGGCGCTGGCTGGAGCCTCATCACACTGCATTGCTGTGAGTCCAATCTAAGGACAGCCATAACAGATCAGTGAAAGAGAACAGCTGTCCTCTCACACTGTGCAGTCTCCATGTGTTCCTGTGTTGTGCAGCTTCAGCCTATCTCCCCTGTCAGCTCTTACATACAGGAGGCAGGGAGTGCAGTGTGAAGCGACATCTCACAGAACTACACTGGAGAGTCGGCACACACAGATGGCAGAGACAGGCAGTGTGAGTCAGGAGGCTTACATAGTTGCTGCTACTCACTGTATACACTCACATACCATATATCTGCACTACTGGTCCTTTAGGGCAGTGGTCCCCAACCTGGGGGGGGGACACATGTCGGGGCGGGTGATGTAGCGGAGGGTAGTCATGCACATAGCAAAATACAATATTGTCAATAATAACACTTCATAAAGGCCAATAATACTGCTACACCATAATCCCATTTAGGCCCCCACTCAGTGCTTTACAGGGGATGTCCCCTCTGGCTGAATTCCTTCTCTTTCCTTTTTTTCCCTCCGTCTTGCACAGATCTCACGTCTGTTGAGCACAACTTCTTTTTGCAAAATTGAACACAGTTATTTAGTATAATGCCTGTTTATGCCCCTACTTGGTAATCATCCCCATTTACTCCCCAGTAAATATAATCACCCAACAGTAGTTCCCTATTTACATATAAAGTCTCAAAGTAGTGGCCTCTATACATATAATGACCCCATCAGTGGCCTCTATACATATAATGACCCCATCAGTGGCCTCTATACATATAATGACCCCATCAGTGGCCTCTATACATATAATGACCCCATCAGTGGCCTCTATACATATAATGACCCCATCAGTGGCCTCTATACATATAATGACCCCATCAGTGGCCTCTATACAAATTATGCCCCCAGCAGTGGCCTCTATATACATATGACCCCAGCAGTGGCCTCTATACATATAATGCCCACCAGCAGTGGCCTCTATACATATAATGCCCACCAGTAGTGGCCTCTATACATATAATGCCCACCAGTAGTGGCCTCTATACATGTAATGCCCACCAGCAGTGGCCACTATACATATAATGCCCCCAGTAGTGGGCTCTATACATGTAATTCTCACCAGCAGTGGCCAATATACTATAAAGCCCCTCAGTAGTGGTCTCTTTAAATATAGCCTGGCCCCCCAGTAGTGCCTCTTTACAAACAGTACCCCCAGTAGTGTCCATAAACCAAATATGTGACCCAACGCAGGAGGTCGCAATGATGTCATCACGACCTCCTGCACTTTAGCACAGCCTCATAGGCCTCAGGCCTAGCGGCCTTCAGCCTATGAGGCTAAACGGCAGGGCACAGGAACCAATCATAGAATAAGCACCAGAATATTGTCTATAACTATGGCATTATTGTACGTTATTTGTTTTTGCAGAGTGCTGTTGCATTGTGTTTAGTTTTTTTTTTTTTTTTTTTTTTTTAGGCAATTAGCCATGACAGGCCCGGGAACCTCCACAAGCCCCTGATCAGAGCCCTGCTTTTTTTCTGAAGGGCTCTGAGCAGAGGGCAGCGGGAGCCCCTTTCCGCTAGCTAACCCTTACAGTTGTCAGTGGTAACTATAGACAGCGGCATCTTAGGGGTTAAATGACTGTGATCGCCATCATCGCTGATCCCGGTCAGTGCTGGCACTGGGCATGTATGGAGCGAGCTCAGCATGTGAGCTCACTCCGTACATTCCCTTAACCCTGATCACGTACATGTATGTGACTTTGTATTAAGGGGTTAATGCAGGAAGTGAGAGGTACCCAAGTTACATGATGTCTAGAGCGACTGAGCTCCAAGAGGGACGTTCATCAGAGGTTCGAAAGCTTCTTCACGTTCCAAAATGGGGGGGGGGGGGGGGGTTTCTAGTGGTCTTTAGTCTTTAGGGGTCTCCCGATCTCCAGTAACGGCATCTCCACCAGTAAGGGCATGGCTTTCTCCCACTAGGGAGTATTTACATTCTCTTCTGGCTCTCCTCATACTGTTCTCATTGAATTCCACAGATTACATTTAAAGGGCTTGTCCATTTTATTTATTTTGATGACCCATTGAAGTGACTGGGACGGCGTAGCTATAATGACACCTGCTCGCTGTCGCAACCGCAGCGGGGAGGCAGCGCTCATACAAGCTCTGCTTTCTCTTCAAACAGCTGATCAGTGGGGGTGCCAGGAGTCAGCTGACCAATCAGTTTGGCTGGATTTGAGCACACAGTATGTCTCTGAAACCCCAGAATTCATCCGGCTGCTTCTGTCCTGTGTCACCTCATGAATAAACACTGGGGACCCAGTGCCACCGGCAGCCATGCATGCCCAAGCCATCACACTGCCTCCGCCGTGTCCTACAAATGATGTGCTATGCTTTGGATCATGAGCTGTACCGTGCCTTCGCCATACTTTTTTCTTTCCATCATTCTGGTAGCAGTTGATCTTGGTTTCATCTGTCCAAAGAATGTTCTTCCAGAAGTGTACTGGTTTTTTAAGATGTTTTTTTTAGCAAAGTCCAATCTCGCCTTCCTATTCTTGAGGCCTATGAGTGGCTTGCACCGTGCAGTGAACCCTCTGGATTCCCTTTCATGCAGTCTTCTCTTTATGGTAGATTTGGATATTGATACGCCTATATCCTGCAGAGTGTTGGTCACTTGGTGGCTGTTGTGAAGAGATTTCTCTTCACCATGGTAATTATTCTGCGATCATCCACCACTGTTGTCTTCTGTGGGTGTTCAGGTCTTTCTTTCTTTCCTTTTTTTCCTTTCTTTCTTTCTTTCTTTCCTTTCTTTCCTTTCTTTCTTTCTCCGGATGTACCAAACGGTAGATTTTGCCACTCCTAATAGTGAAGTATTTTCTCGGATGGGTTTTTTCTGTTTTCACAGATGATGGATGGCTTGTCTCACTTGCATGGAGAGCTCCTTTAACCACATGTTTACTTCAAAGCAAAATCTTCAAAATGCAAGCACCACCCCTCAAATCAACCCCAGGCCTTTTATCTGCTTAATTGAGAATGAAATAATGAAGGAATTGCCCACACCTGCCCATGAAACAGCCTTTGAGTCAATTGTCTAATTACTTTTGGTCCCTTTAAAAACAGGGTGCCACATGTAAAGAAGCTGAAACTCCTAAACCCTTCATCCAATCTTAGTATGGATACCATCAAATTAAAGCTAAAAGTCTGGATTTTATGTCCATGTCAATTATATAACTATAACTTGAATATGTTTTAGTAAACAGGTAAAAAAAAACGAAATTTGTGTCAGTGTCCAAATATATATGGACATGACTGTAAATAAAGCCATCAGTTTTTGGAGCATACATTAAACCGGGATTCCAGCCATGTGCACTTGCTCAATTACTTTCCTTAATAAGCACCTGCCAGCAGGATCAACCTCATTAAACTATGCATACGTCATTAAAATGATGCCTATCTTGTGAAAATCGGTTACGGTGCTCCAGAGAAATGCAAATTAGGACTTCAGTGCACCAAGGGGCTTGACCTGGCCCACAGCGTCCTTCAGCTTCTTAGCCTTGCGGTGCTGGTCACGTTTTATTAAATCAGCACGTCTTGCCTTGTGTAAGGTGCTAGAGAATATGTTGGTGCTCTACAAAGATGATTATTGCTATGTAACTACTCTGTCACTCATTTTTGATTTCTTTTTCACAGGTTGGTTCATGGTTCAGTCAAGCACAAGTTACAGTGGGAGCGTCCTCCAGAAATAATACCATTTGACCCCCTGCTCATCACTTTAGCTGAGGTAAGCTGCTGTACAAAGGTTTGGATTTTATATTTCTCCATAGGCCAGAGGCAGGCTGAAACTTTCTTTGATCCTAGCAGCAGGTAGGTCGTTTCCCCCGTGGATTCAAACTCCAATTTAAAGAGGCTCAGTCATCATGATAAATCCTATTAAACCCAGCCATGGTAGGGTTGATCATGATGTTAAAAACGATACCTGTCTTGCCACCATAGACGCTAGTGTTGTGGAGAAATTAGCAGCAAATGGGATCACATACGGCGCCGCAGCAGCAGATGGAGTGTGCAGACGCCGTATTTAACCCCTTTAAACATGGCGCCTGCTCGCACATAACGGTAATGCTGATCGCGGACTTTTGACCCTTCAAACGTCACCAAGGCACCTGAATGTGCAAAAACCCTGAAGCGTGCACTTCCTGGTGTGCTCCGGCTTCCCCCAGCAGAAATCGGGGAAGCCACATGAATTGTTCATTTTCACTTTGTGCCCGGTCATCTAATAATGCTTATCTCTAAATTACTAAAAGAAAATTTCAGGAAAATCGCAGCACCCTCTATCTTTTGTCCAATCTTTGTGTTTATTAACACAGAAAATAAGCAACGTTTCGACACACAGGTCTTTTTCAAGCGACATGTAGCTGAAATTTTCTTTGTATCTGAGGGGTCCATGAGGCTGGGACCTGACGTCGTGTGCACCGCCGCCAAACATGGATTAAGTTATCCCAGTAAGTGGGGCTGTCCTACTTTATTTTTAGTTTAAATTACTAAAAGGTCATAAATAGTTATTTAAGCCACATTCTAAAGAACAACTCCAGTAACTCCAGTACTGCACGTGTCGAAGGAAAAAAGCACTAGGGAGGAAGAAGAATGATGCTCACATGACCGACTGAGTGAGCCAGTCAGTGCTGCAGCAGGCAAGGGCCCTAGTAGAACGAGCCGCACGTCATTCTGTGCTGGGCTGTGAAAGAGGGTGGACGGGTGTAGCAATGTCTGCCAGAAAAACTATCTTGGGGAGCTTGTATTCTACTGTATTCTGCGTTTTTTTGTTGTTTTTTAAACAATGGAACTCTGTGAAAGGATGTATGGCATTAGTGTGAGGCATACGTTTAACGCATACGTTTTTTTGTATACGTTTAAAGGATGGGAAAAACGTGTTGTGAACCCACCCTAACCGCCTCAACGCCCAGGTTGAGGCCTGCCTACAGTCTCTTGCACATACCCTGTTCCCTGACCCTATGGATTTCTGGGCAGGCAGACTAGAAAGGTGGCCCGAACTGGCACAGTACGCTCTCTTTCTTCTTTCATGCCCATCCTCCAGTGTTTTCAGTGCTGTGGGTGGGTGTGGTGACACCCAGACGGACCAAGTTGTCCCCCGCCAGTGTCCAAAACATTACTTTTGTCAAAACGAACCAATACCTGGATTTTCACACTCCTCCAGCTGAGGCTGCTGCTGCTGCCGCCATGATGCCACCACTATACCAGTGCTATGGTCTGCCAACCATCATCTTCTATAAGGCTGCTGCTGCCTCCATCATGCTGCTTCCTGCCTGCCAACATGTACCATATGGCTACTGCTGCCTCAGCTGCTCCTCACTGCTAATCCCCCACTGCCATTATTATTAATGCAAAGCATCTTCCTCCACTACTACTACTAGCACCATCACTACTACTTTTACCCATAGACAGCTGACCTACTGACTTGTATGTTCCATACTATGCTGCTTCTGCTTCCACCACTATTGCGGGCACATGCCGCTATGTCTGTGCTGTACCCTTTCCACATTCACTCTGCACTGCTGCTGCCTCCAGTTAATAGGGAGAAGTTCAAAACGAGGCACTTTTCCTTCTGACAACTTGTGTGTGTCGTATGGACAGACATTCTGACCCAGTCAAGATATAATTTTTGGTCGCCCAATCCACTTTTTTTAATTTTTTTTTTAGCCCATAACATTGTGTGTGTTTAAACTCCACCTGTCCCCAATAAGAAACAATTTTTGGAAGCTTTGGAATATGAAAAAGCATAACACACATGCCAACGCAGTCTGTTTTTAAAGGCACTATATGTTAATTCCGTCAAACGTGCACTTACCCGCAGCTATGTATGTCTGTGTCACTCATACATCATTTACTATTGCTGTCATTGTGTTCCAGAGCTTGGGGAGGGGGGAGTGAAAAAAAAAAATCATAAAAAATAAACGAAAAGCAATAACAAGTTTTCCTAAAAATTCTGAGTCCTAGGGGACTAGAGGGTGTTATATACCAATTTTTAGGGCATTTGGAGCCAGTTTGGTTCGGCGAACCTGAACCAAACCAAATCTCTAATGGTTCTCTCATCTCTACCATATTCTTATCAGTAAGATAAGAACTGAGCTATAATGAGTGTTTAGGAGGTCTGAGATAAGGAGCCGTCAGCTGAGCTGCCTGACGGAACAGAGTAATAACAAGACAGCATGCTGCTAGAAAATCTCAAGGTTGTACAGAGAAAGGGGCTCAACATTTTTAGGGCTTTTTCAGACAGGTGTGTACAGTCCGGAAATCACGCTTAGTATATGAGCATGATCCTCCTTTAGCGACATTGCTCGTCTTGCAGGAGCGTACGGCATTATAATGATTTATAATTCTCTGTGCCTCTCCATGATCTTATTGCTACAGAATCATAGTGACAGCTTTATGTCCGTATGATCCTGTAGAAGGAAGGTCAAGCAGAGGCACACAGCATTATAAATCAGTAGTATGCCGTGCGCAGCTGCAAGATGAGCAGTATCCAGAACAGAGTATCACTTTCACACACGGAGCGTGATTTCCAGACTGAACATGCTCGTCTGAAACAGCACGTAATAAATACCAATTGAAAAATATATATTTTTAGCTCAAAATGGGTACAAAGCAATAATGAGAAAAAAAATGCCCTTAAAGCTATACAAGGCCTTTAAGTGAATTACTAAAGTCAAGCATCCCTCCTATTATAATAGTTATTGCTCCAGGCTGATCAGTGATGCAGTCATCGGCAGCTTTGGTGCAATCCGCTGCCCCATGTGCATTGATTGTTCAGCCTTAGGTGCATCTTGTGTTGGAAGTTGAGCCACTAGTTTAGTCTAAAGCTGTCTACAGTCACTGGGTCCTAGTGTCACAGACAGTATGGGGCGGCCACTTTTGTGGTGTATATCTGGCACAGATTCTGTCGCACGCCATGTCGCGACAGAATCTGCGACTTCTTCCCCACTCACGCCAGGTCTAAAACAGGAGGCCCATCTCATTCATCATGTTCTACGCCTGGTTTAGGCGTAAAAAATGTGCTTAATGTACGACAGGTAGGAATCTGTCTTTCATATAGAATCGGCAGTGGATACGCCAAAGTTATGAAGACGCCGGCGCCTCTACAACAATTTGCCGATCCAGCGCAGGGGCTTATTAACACTGGCATCTAAAACACCGGTCTTAATAAAGGTACCCCTATATTTGTAGGTTACTGATTGTCTATTTAGCAAAGTTAACACTCAAAGTCTTAACGCAATGAGTTAAGAAATTTACGTTATCTTGAAACAAAAGCGATTGAAGGTGTTTGCTTCACCTTCATTTAGTTTAGGGTACTTTTACACTTGCAGCAGGACGGATCCGCTCTGTCCCCATTGAATATAATAGAGCGGGGGGCGGAGCTACGGCGCAGCACGGCAGTGCACAGTTGGCGATCGGCGGACTAAAAGTCCTGCATGTCCGACTTTTAGTCCGGTGATCTCTGGCTGTGCAGTGCCGTGCTGCGCTGTAGCTCCGCCCCCCGCCCCATTATAGTCAATGGGGACGGAGCGGCAGCACGGCAGTGCGCGGCCACTTGCGGCAGGACGGATGCGGCAGGTTGAATAGCCTGCCGGATCCATCCTGCCGCAAGTGTAAAAGTACCCTAAGATGACACGTCTCATAAAGCATGTGTTCTAACTCTACTACATCTGTATGCAGTATAAACATTTACACAATGACGTTGCTTTTCCATATACCAGTCCTGATCTCATAGCAATATATTTCTTCCTCTGCACATTATATTTCACAGCCGGTTTCAGTTGTCTGGAAAGCAGAGACATCACATTTGTTTCCTATCTGAAGTGCACAATGATTGATTGCCGTTTAGCATCAGAATACTTCCCAACATCTGTCAGAGCGCTTTAGAGACAAGGAAGCCGCGGCAGAGTAATTATTATGAGGTGTCTCACACCTATCAGCCATCGGAGGGATTAATCATGCCCCATCACAACCATTTTATATATCTGTCAGGCGCGGCGGTGTCTGGCTGAGTTGTGTGCGCTGTGCGTCTATGTTCGCTCTCAGGAGAACTGAAGGCTCTTCTATTTTCACTGTAAGGATGTAAATCCCATCATGAGAGTTTCATGTGTCAGTGCATTTATTAATACCAGAAGCCGCCATCGTTCTACCTGTTGGTAGACAGTCTGCAGGTCTTATGTACAGTAAAATCAGCTTACTTTATGAAGTATATTTACTTTTTATCGATCGCTTATTAGATCCAGAATGTCCTGCCTATTGTTGTGTCAGTGTGTCTGTGAGACTTTACTAGCTGTGCCTATATCATTCACAGGGAGGCATTACTATCAGTGTCTACATAATCTATAGGGAGAAAGAGGGATGCAGTACGATATATGTACCGGAACAATTTACTAGAAGGCAGTACTGCCTGTATCTATGTAATTCACAGGAGAGATAAGTAGGCAGTACGATAAGTATCTAATTTACAGGGAGGCAGTACTGTCTGCTTTCATCACTTACAGGGAGGCACAGAAAGGCAGTACTATCTGTGTCTACATCATTTACAGGGACACAGTACTACAAGTATCTACGTTCTTCATATGGAGGCAGTACTATCTGTGCCTATGTCATATACAGGGAGGCAGTATTATATATGTATCAAAACTATTTACTAGGAGATAGTACTGCCTGTGTCTACATAATTCACAGGAGAGATAAGTAGGCAGTACTATATGTATCTACACTATTTACATGGAGGCAGTACTGTGTTATCTGTGCCTTCATCATTTTCTAGGAGAGACAGTGAGACAGTGCTATCTGTTCCTTCATCATTTACTAGGAGAGACAGGGAGGCAGTGCTCTCTGTTCCTTCATCATTTACTAGGAGAGACAGAGAGGCAGTACGATCTGTGCCTTCATCATTTACTAGGAGAGACAGGGAGACAGTGCTATCTGTGCCTCCATCATTTACTAGGAGAGACAGGGAGGCAGTACTATCTGTGCCTACATCATTTACTAGGAGAGACAGGGAGACAGTGCTATCTGTACCTGCATCATTTACTAGGAGAGACAAGGAGACAGTGCTATCTGTGCCTGCATCATTTACTAGGAGAGACAGGGAGACAGTGCTATCTGTGCCTGCATCATTTACTAGGAGAGACAGGGAGACAGTGCTATCTGTGCCTTCATCATTTACTAGGAGAGACAGGGAGACAGTGCTATCTGTGCCTCCATCATTTACTAGGAGAGACAGGGAGGCAGTACTATCTGTGCCTACATCATTTACTAGGAGAGACAGGGAGACAGTGCTATCTGTACCTGCATCATTTACTAGGAGAGACAAGGAGACAGTGCTATCTGTGCCTTCATCATTTACTAGGAGAGACAGGGAGACACTGTTATCTGTGCCTTCATCATTTACTAGGAGAGACAGGGAGGCAGTGCTATCTGTACCTTCATCATTTACTAGGAGAGACAGGGAGACACTGTTATCTGTGCCTGCATCATTTACTAGGAGAGACAGGGAGGCAGTGCTATCTGTGCCTTCATCATTTACTAGGAGAGACAGGGAGGCAGTGCTATCTGTTCCTTCATCATTTACTAGGAGAGACAGGGAGGCAGTGCTATCTGTGCCTTCATCATTTACTAGGAGAGACAGGAGACAGTGCTATCTGTGCCTTCATCATTTACTAGGAGAGACAGGGAGACACTGTTATCTGTGCCTGCATCATTTACTAGGAGAGACAGGGAGGCAGTGCTATCTGTACCTGCATCATTTACTAGGAGAGACAGGGAGGCAGTGCTATCTGTGCCTTCATCATTTACTAGGAGAGACAGGGAGGCAGTGCTATCTGTACCTGCATCATTTACTAGGAGAGACAGGGAGACACTGTTATCTGTGCCTTCATCATTTACTAGGAGAGACAGGGAGGCAGTACTATCTGTGCCTTCATCATTTACTAGGAGAGACAGGGAGACACTGTTATCTGTGCCTTCATCATTTACTAGGAGAGACAGGGAGGCAGTGCTATCTGTACCTGCATCATTTACTAGGAGAGACAGGGAGGCAGTGCTATCTGTGCCTTCATCATTTACTAGGAGAGACAGGGAGACAGTGCTATCTGTGCCTACATCATTTACTAGGAGAGACAGGGAGGCAGTGCTATCTGTACCTGCATCATTTACTAGGAAAGACAGGGAGGCAGTGCTATCTGTGCCTTCATCATTTACTAGGAGAGACAGGGAGGCAGTGCTATCTGTACCTGCATCATTTACTAGGAGAGACAGGGAGGCAGTGCTATCTGTGCCTGCATCATTTACTAGGAGAGACAGAGAGGCAGTACGATCTGTGCCTTCATCATTTACTAGGAGAGACAGGGAGACACTGTTATCTGTGCCTGCATCATTTACTAGGAGAGACAGGGAGGCAGTGCTATCTGTGCCTTCATCATTTACTAGGAGAGACAGGGAGGCAGTGCTATCTGTACCTGCATCATTTACTAGGAGAGACAGGGAGGCAGTGCTATCTGTGCCTTCAACATTTACTAGGAGAGACAGGGAGACAGTGCTATCTGTGCCTACATCATTTACTAGGAGAGACAGGGAGGCAGTGCTATCTGTACCTGCATCATTTACTAGGAGAGACAGGGAGGCAGTGCTATCTGTGCCTTCATCATTTACTAGGAGAGACAGGGAGGCAGTGCTATCTGTACCTGCATCATTTACTAGGAGAGACAGGGAGGCAGTGCTATCTGTACCTGCATCATTTACTAGGAGAGACAGGGAGGCAGTGCTATCTGTACCTGCATCATTTACTAGGAGAGACAGGGAGGCAGTGCTATCTGTACCTGCATCATTTACTAGGAGAGACAGGGAGGCAGTGCTATCTGTGCATTCATCATTTACTAGGAAAGACAGGGAGACAGTGCTATCTGTGCCTGCATCATTTACTAGGAGAGACAGGGAGGCAGTACTATCTGTGCCTCCATCATTTACTAGGAGAGACAGGGAGACAGTGCTATCTGTGCCTTCATCATTTACTAGGAGAGACAGGGAGACAGTGCTATCTGTGCCTTCATCATTTACTAGGAGAGACAGGGAGACAGTGCTATCTGTACCTACATCATTTACTAGGAGAGACAGGGAGGCAGTGTTATCTGTGCCTCCATCATTTACTAGGAGAGACAGGGAGACAGTGCTATCTGTGCCTTCATCATTTACTAGGAGAGACAGGGAGACAGTGCTATCTGTACCTACATCATTTACTAGGAGAGACATGGAGG
The DNA here is from genome assembly GCA_033119425.1 of Bufotes viridis. Classification (NCBI taxonomy): domain Eukaryota; kingdom Metazoa; phylum Chordata; class Amphibia; order Anura; family Bufonidae; genus Bufotes; species Bufotes viridis. Next base: position 560,132,852 of record CM065589.1, on the reverse strand, counting down.
CAGTACTATCTGTACCTGCATCATTTACTAGGAGAGACAGGGAGGCAGTGTTATCTGTGCCTCCATCATTTACTAGGAGAGACAGGGAGACAGTGCTATCTGTACCTGCATCATTTACTAGGAGAGACAGGGAGGCAGTGCTATCTGTGCCTTCATCATTTACTAGGAGAGACAGGGAGGCAGTGCTATCTGTGCCTTCATCATTTACTAGGAAAGACAGGGAGACAGTGCTATCTGTGCCTGCATCATTTACTAGGAGAGACAGGGAGGCAGTGCTATCTGTGCCTGCATCATTTACTAGGAGAGACAGGGAGGCAGTGCTATCTGTGCCTTCATCATTTACTAGGAAAGACAGGGAGACAGTGCTATCTGTGCCTGCATCATTTACTAGGAGAGACAGGGAGGCAGTGCTATCTGTGCCTGCATCATTTACTAGGAGAGACAGGGAGGCAGTGCTATCTGTGCCTTCATCATTTACTAGAAGAGACAGGGAGGCAGTGCTATCTGTGCCTTCATCATTTACTAGAAGAGACAGGGAGGCAGTGCTATCTGTGCCTTCATCATTTTCTAGGGGAGACGGGAGGAAGTATGATATGTGCTTATATGATTTTGTAGGGAAAGTAATATACATTGCTGTTCTCACTAGTAAGGTGGGTACTCTGCGGTCACATGTGACTGTCTAATGACCTTCAGTCTTGTACCTATGCATGCTTATAAATAGGAATTATTTATAATGGGTCACATTATTCAGGTATGTGTGGAGGGGATGAATTATGAAATGACCTATGTTCAGAAAAGCACACATACTGGACACACACATATGTCTGGTTACATCTGCCGTGAGTTGTGGGTGGGTGATCTGAATCCCACATTGTGCAAGTCACTGCAGTTCTGTAGGAGGAACCATAGCTGAAGATGCCGGTCATGGTGGATTAGGAACATACTATGTATTAGCTGTTTTCCTCTTGTTAACACTGATGGATTTATTTTTTCTTTTCATGTCTTCTGTCCAGGGTCTCAAAGAAACCAGGCACCCTTACACGTTCGTATCCCAGGAAGGATTTAAGGAATTGCTGATGGTTCCTGGTGCTGCTGAAAAAGCTATGCCCATCTTACCCAAGCTTGCAGCTGGTTTGAAAGGTGCCCTCGTATGTATACCTCATACCTACCTTTCTTTATGTATGCAGGCAATCTCCAGTTTTGGGGGAATTTATTATGACTGGTATTTCAGATGCCAGTCTTCATAAGAAAACTCACTGGCGTACCATTCGCATCCTCAGGAGATCCATGAACCAGCTGGCATAGATTTTTGGCATAATGTGTACCATTTTTCTGGCATGCATATTGTTAAATATCTCTGTCTGCAGAGGTCCCACATGTGGCCTGGCCACGCCGCACTTTCTCTTAAAGAGGCATGAGTGTCAGAAAACGGCAAATGGTTACAAATGTTGGCGCCAAATGGGACTTGCTCCAAAACTAGTGACTTTTTTTTACACCAGAAAACTGGCGTCAATCTGAGTTTTCCCACATGACAAACTCAGCTCTACTACATTGGCATACTGTATTTTCTTCAAAGGTCTTCACAAAAAAAATGTGTGAACAAAAGTACTACTGATTGATTTATATATTTTTTTCTTTATAGCTATTCTATTGATAAGCTATTTTAGATGCTGGACTTAATATCCGCCATAGCTGGCGGTGGATCCGCGGGAGTTATGTAGAGGCGCCAACCTATACATAACTTCGGCTGATCCACAGCTGCTTCTAAATGGAAGAAAGCTTCCTACCGACCCTTCTCCGCCCATACCACGCCCACTTTTTTAGACCTGGCGTGAGTGGGGAAAAGTCACGGATTGCAGCACAAAGGACCTTTGCGCCGCAACCTGTGCCATAAATACGCGTAATATAGGCGCATTTCTGGTTAGTAAATTATCCATTTAGGTCCTATTACTTAAATATGCCACGATAGACTGATTTGGTCGAAATTCATGAAGTTTTTTTTTTTTCCTTATGCTTTTTAAGCAGAGCAGGATCCAAAAGGGAAGGAGGTGCATTTTCTGGATGTGATTACTGTATGTGTGGGGTTTTTCATTGGTCACTTCTCCTCAGTCAGCTGTTTGAAGGGGGTGCAGCCTCTTCACATTGCACCAAGCATAGCGCCATTCATTGTATAGTGACTGTGCTTGGTGTTGAGATCCACAAAAGCCTTTGCCACATCCATAACGGTGAACACAATGCCACAGTTGCTGTTTTTTGCTCATTCTGCTTTCCAAAAAATAGAATAGAGAGCGATCAGTAATAATTATTACCATTTAACTTGTGTACAAGGAGGCATCCATTTTTCCTCGCCCTCCTTCTCACAATCTCCAAATTATACCAGTCTCTGGCTGCCAGACAGCCCTCTATTGCAGGATCCTTCCCCCACTGCCCCTCTGCAAGGATGCTCAAACTAAGCAACCCCTGTTTAAGCCTGACCCCTGGTCATAAAGTAGTAGCCTACAGAAATTGTACCTAATAGTAAGATCTCTAGATGCCTTAAAGGGGTTGTCCAGGTTCAGAGCTGAACGCGGACATACCCATAATTTCACCCAGGCACCCCCCTTATGTTAGCATCGGAGCATCTCATGTTCCGATGCGCTCCCTTGCCCAGTGCTAGATCACGCATGGCAAGGGCTCTTTTTTGTTTACAATAACACAAAAGCTTCCACCTGGCAGTGTTGTTCGGTGACATAACCGGCTCTGATGGGCGTGCTTTAGCGCCGCCCTAGCCGTTTTACAGGCTAGGACAGTGCTAAAGCCAACCAATCAGTGCCGGTGATATCACCAGGCTTCCTAGAAGCCCCATGGAGAGCCAGGTTCTTCACCGGAACTCCGGAAAATGCCTTTGCCCTGCGCAATTTAGCTTAGGGCAAAGAAGAGCACCGCAGCATGAACTGCTCCGATGCTCAAGTCAGGGGGGCTGCATGGGTGAAAATGAAGGTATCTCCGGGTTCAGCTCTGAACCCAGACAACCCCTTTAACTGAACATAAATTTTCTCAAACGCATAATATATATATACATAAAGCACCTAACTCCAGCCTGGAGAAGGGACCGAAAAGCCCAACTAAAAGCAAAGCTTTTTAACCACATGAACCTTAAAAATCGGATCAATTCATTCGGAATGATTGTGCAATCTATACTGTTCGTTGACGTGCCAGTTATTGCAAACTGAGAGGTACAGGATCCTTTCATTGAGAGACCTCGGTTTATCGCTCTGGCAGATCGCTACTCGCCTAGGCCGAGATATCAGCAATGTTTAACGTTGCATGTCCCGGTGGTTGGGAGAACAATGACAAACTGGAATGAGAGCTACAGGGGCACAGAGGCGAACTCTGCGTGGACAGATTGTCTAATTAGAAGGTGCGTAGTGATCCATTCTGTACTGCAACTGAAATTGGACATCACATCCCAAGCCTAGGGCGGCAAACAGTGTCTACACAAACCATCAGAAGGCGTTTGCACAACATTGGGGTATGAGCCAGACATCTAGCTACAGGTGTTCCATTGACTGCACGTCACCACTCTCAAAGCCTATCATAGTGCACAGCAAGATGGCAAAGGAGGCTGGAATGGATGTCTGTCCTTCCTCTTCAGTGAGTCCCACTTTTGTTTTGGAGACAATGATAGCCAGAGATTGATCTAGAGCAGGCATCCTCAAACTGCGGCCCTCCAGCTGTTGCAAAACTACAAGTCCCAGCATGTCCGAACAGCCTACAGGTATCCGCCTACAGCAGGGCATTGTGGGAGTTGTAGTTTTACAACATCTGCAGGGCCGCAGTTTGAGGATGCCTGATCTTGAGACATCATGGGCAACACCCTGAAGAGGCCTTTACAAGGGAACATCACATGGATCCTATTTCTGAGATTATAGTGTGTGATGGCATAATGCACAGGAGCTGGACCCCTCTAGTCTTCTTTTCAGGTACTGTACACTAAGAGCTCAGCATTAGATTGATTTGGTCGTGGAACCAGTGGTACAGTCATTTCACCAAAATGCCTCAGGAGTCGTTTTTCAACAGGACAACACCAGGCCGCATGTTGCTCGTGCTACTATATCTCCAGACCTGTCTCCTGTCGAGCACATCTGGGACGTCATTGATTGACAATTGCAAAAGGAGCTACCAGCAGCAGATCTTGATGATTTACGTGCCCAGATGCATTCAGAGTGGCAGAACATCCCTCAGACAACCAATAATAACCTCATTGATCGCATGCCATGCTCATAAGTGTGATATTTCTGAGCGTGGCACTCACACTCAATACTGAATAAATCTAGATGTTCTGAATGTTTTGGTATCATTATCATGTCGCTCCATCCTAAGATTTCCATACTTTTCCTTCTTGGTGTTGCAATATCAATGTTGAGGGGTGTATATGTACATATATAGACTATATTTCAGTATTTCCTTTTTCATACACGGTTGTCTGTGTTTGGTTTGTAGGTGCACGCTGATGGTGGAGTTTTTGAAAGAGGACTGAATGGTTTGGTGCAGCTGAGCGCTGTGGTGGGGCCGGCGCTGAATATTCATCTAAAGAATCTGTTAACCAGTGTAAGTAGATGAGAGGGCTGGGGATGATTTATTAACAGCTTGATGATCTACGTGCCCCCAGCATGGGTACTTAAAGGGGCTGTCTCATCAGAAAATGCAACCCCTGGGGTGATGATCTGATCTGCAAACACTTCCCCAGGTAAGCTGCAGCCAGGCATTTCATGGTAAAGTCTTTGCCATTTGTAGGAAACAAAATTAGATTTTATTTCATCTTCCTAAAGTTCGATTTTCCTTTCCCAGATTATTAGGGCCCCAGTTTCCTGTGGTTTACTTGCCTATAAATAATTTATACTATTTGTCATTATGTTAGAAATATTCGAGACTAAATATATTTTCTGCCTTGATTGGAAAGGTCCTGGCCGGTTTGTTTGTTCAGACTTATAAATCATTCATGCTCATGTTGATGTCTTTGACACTTAAAGGGCCACAGATGTGAAGTAATAAGGTTCTTATATTTTGGCCAAATTCAGCAAAGTTAATTTGGGAATATTTTCTCTTCTAGCCCGTCTGGTTCATAGTGATTCAGTGGAATTAGATATTTAAAGGGGCTTGCTGAGATTTAAATATCGATGACTAATCCTGGGGATAGGTCATCAGTATCGGATTGGAGGGACGCCAACTCCTAGAACCCCCCTGATTAGCTGTATAAAGAGACCTGAGCTGTCACATCTAACTGTCACATGGGCTTTGTGCAGCTCAACCCCATTCAAGAGAGCAGGACTGAGCTGCAATACTAATCACCGCCGCTATACAATGTAGTGGCCACAGCGCTCGTCTTAGAGCGGCAGCCACTTCAAACGGCTGATTGCGGGAGTGCCAGGAGTCAGAGCCCTTGTGAGGATAGGTCCTTAAAGGGGTTTTCCAGGATTTTGATATTGATCGCCTATCCTCAGGATAGGTCCTCAATATAAGATCAGTGGGGGTCCAACTCCCGGCATCCCCGCCAATCAGCTGTTTGAGGAAGCTGCAGCCCTCACTGGACCTCCTGCCAGCTTACCAAGCACTACATCACCCATTTGATAGCAGCTGTGCTTGATATCACAGTGCAGCCCTCTTGTCTTGAATGGGACTGGGCTGCACCTAGGCCATTTGATCAGTGAATGTGATGTCACATGGCCTAGTAAAAGGCCTAAGAGCGGCTTTTTCATACAGTTGATTGGCGGGTGCCCAGCCTCCAGGATATCATATTGTTGACCTATCCATTAATATGAAAACACCCCTTTAATATATCTAATATATCTATTTAAAGCAAAACTATGTCCATAAAACACAAAGTTCCCACTGTTTCCCCATCTTAAACTGCACCCTACCGTCTAGGTCCCTACTGCCATCTACCTCTTTGGCAGTAAACCAAATCTGCTGTTCTACTGTGCATTGAGTGACACCACTGGAGCAGGACGGTTTGGCGTTTCCCTGCTGGACGCAGCACAAACGCATTTGCAAACAGTACTGATAAAAACAAAAAAATGTCACCAGGAAATATAAAAAACTAATTAATAAAAACTAGCTGGAGTCCCTGCCCTAGCCAGTGTAGAGTAGCTGCTATGATGCCTCCCATAGACTGCAGATGGAGAAAACAGGAGATTCTCCTCCCTAACTCACTCTCAATCACACAGAAGCACCATATAGGACGTTGTAAAGAAGTACTGAGCAGTATAGATGGGAATTATTAGAGGCAGCCTCTGTGTGTCAGTCTCTCTTTCCTCTGGCTCCTCTTTCTTTCTTTTCCTTCTCTCCCCCCCCCCCTCGATAGGCAGCATGTCTGTGTGTATCAGTCTCTTTCCTCTCCTCTCTATAGGTTTCTATGGTCACTATATGTTCTGATCCTTCAATGAGCTAACAGTCCATGTTGTCTCCCAAAATGGATTTAGGGGGCATTCACACAACCGTGAATGTCCATTAACCCTTTAAAGAGGACCTTTCAGTGCTCCTGACATTACATATACCGTAAGTACCTGGCAGTGTAGGGCATATTGATGGCATGTGACATTGCAAATATTTTTTTTTCTATGCGCTGCTCCGTTCCCCTGCTGTGTTCCCCCGTTCTAGTTTCCCGGCCTGTATGTAAATCTATACTATCGGTACAGGGAGGAGAAGACGGTTGTGTTTCTCAAGGGGCGTCTCCTTCTCCCTGTCTGTGACGTTCTTCTGGCGATTGGCCAGCTCACAGCCAACGAGAAGGAGACGCCCCAGAGAAACACAGCCTATGGATTTAAATACAGGGCAGGAAACCAGAAAGGGTGGGCACAGCGGGGGGAACGGGGCAGCCCACAGAAAATAAATTAGCTATCACATGTCATCAGTATGCCCTACACTGCCAGGCACTTGTATTGTAATGTCAGGACCGGTGAAAGCTTTAATGATGTCACTGGGCAATATATTGGTGTAATTGTTTCTTTTTCTCTTTTCCTATATTAGCTATCCAAAAGATTAATGGACAGGAAACATAAGGACGGAGTCACAACTGCACTACAGAAATTGGAACAGTATGGGGGAAAGGTAAATGTATGCGCCATTCTTTTTCACAATGTCAGTGAAGGCATGAAGTACTGCATCAGCAATGGAGGCAGTAAGTTTACCTGTATAGTTCAAAAAGTGCACACACCCCCAGTACAAGGGATAGAGGGAGTGTGACAAAATAAGCACGTGCCTATTTTACAGAATCCAGACCGGGTAGAACGTATAAGGAGCTGTTGTGTATGGCGTAATGAGAGCTGAGCTGCAATATCCCTGCATGGCCACTACACAGTGGATGGAGCCTTCTGCTGATCGGTGGGGGTGTGGAGTGTCAGACCAAACCGATCTGATATTGACGACCTATCCAAATGATATCTATGCCCCTTAAAACTCCTTAAAACACACATTTTGGGGGAGTCATTGATTTGCATTTGTCAGTCTAATCTGATTAGGCTAGACTAAATTTAGACTTTTAGGGTACTTTCACACTAGCGTTAGAAGAATCCGGCAGGCAGTTCCGTTGCCGGGACTGCCTGCCGGATCCGGAAATCCGTATGCAAACAGATATCTTTTTTTTTCCAGATCTGGGTCCGTTAGTCTTTTGCATTGATACACCGGATCCGTCTTTCCGGTATCATCTGGAAAAACGGATCCGGTATTTAATTTTTTCAAAGCTAGAAAGAACTGCGCATGCACAGACCAGAAAATTGGATCCGGCGATACGGCAATTTCTGGAACACTTGGTACCGAATCCGGCATTAATACATTTCAATAGAAATGAATGCCGGATCCGGCAAGTGCGTTAGTGTTCCGGGATTTTGTCCGGAAAAATACCGCAGCACGCCCCTTTTTTTTGTCTGGTCATATACCGTACAACGGACGGAACGGAAGACATCCTGATGCGTACTGAACGGATTGCTTTCTATTCAGAATGCATTGAGACAAAACTGATGCGTTTTTTTCCCGGCATTGAGACCCTTCCGGATTTCAATACCGGAAAAGGATAACGCTAGTGTGAAAGTACCCTTATAAATTTCATTCAAGTCAGTTCTAACTTTTATTTACTTTCTCTTATATAGGAAAGCCTAGGAATAATCAAAGCTAAAATACCGACATACTGCTCGATATACAGCTGAATGATGATATCGGCCTCAAACCTAATGTCCAGTAGAAGACTTCACATTGACATGGACTGGGCTTAAACTTTCTTTCCTTAAAGGGGTTGTCCCACTTCAGCAAATGTCATTTATCCTGTAGAGAAAGTTAATACAAGGCACTTACTAATGTGTTGTGATTGTCCATATTGCCTCCTTTCCATCACATTGTACACTGCTTGTATCCCGGGGTTACGGCCATCCTGCAATCCAGGTCCACAGAAATGCACATAGGCCGGTGCTTTTTCCTATAATGTGCAAGCGCGGCCACAGCTGCTGGATTACAGGATGGTCATAACCATGGAAACGAGCAGTGTATAATGTGATGGAAAAATGAATCCAGCCAGCAAAGGAGGCAATATGGACAATCACACTACATTAGTAAGTGCCTTGTATTAACTTTCTCCACATGATAAATGTAATTTTCTAAAGTGAGACAACCCCTTTAAATTTTGCGATGCAGTGATAAGATATATCCAGTTTATGTAGCCCGCTTGCTAAGGTCTCTGTTGTCATCCCCTCATATCCTTCATTTACTTCCACGAGGATGTGCTTAGAAAGTGTTGGAAAATTGTATTAACTTGACTTTTGTTATTAAAAAGAGAACAGCATTGTGTTATAATTGTTATAGCTTAAATGGTCTAAAGGCATTTTTCCCTTATTTATGATATATATTACAAAGTTTCCTATATTCACCTGCCCTGCACTAGTGTTTTACGTAAAGTTTGTTGAAACTACAGCGACTATTTAAGACGTTCTGAGCCTCTAGAGTGAATACCTGCTGCAGTTCTGCCTCCATTTTACATTCTTCCTCAAGGCTTCAGAGCGCGGTGCACCGTATACTGTACATGTGTAAGAGGTGATGAACCAAATCGGGGTTTTATTCTTCTTTCAAGCATCCTAATGTCTAAGCAGCGCTAGTACTTACCCTGTGAATCCCTGAGCGCCTTCATGTGGAAAATTGTTGCTCATTTCCTATCATTTTAAGCTCAGTATTTGCCCTAAAAGATTTCTTGTGATCATATACAGGGTAGAGTTCATCCTCCTGCATTTCTTGTAACTGTAAAATATGCGGCAGGATCGTCGTGTAGCTGGAGGGCAAGTTTACCAAAGTGTTTCTTTCTGAATGGAAATCCAGTATTTTTGTATTCATTGAAATAATTTACAGCTATTTGTAAAAATCATAGGGGATCATTCACTGCACTATTAAATATCAGACCGAAGTAACAAAGTGGACGGGGCTCTTCCTCTACCCCACCCATCACTCCAAATAATAAAGTGCACATTACTATTGAGCTGATACTAATTGTCTGGTTTATTCAACATGTCCGTGTATGTATAAAAATAAATATATAGAAAATTGTGTATGAGAGAATTGATCAATTATGCTCCTTGTACCATTGCCTAAGTGCGATAAACTCATTATGGGGGAAATTTATCATTTCCCTTCGTCTATTTTTTGGTGTAAAATAGGGGATTACTACATATAGTGTTGAGCGAAGCTGAATTCTGTTCCAAAGTTTAGGAAAACGTAGATTCTAAACGAATCCAAATTTCCTCTTGCTTCATGGTAACGAATCAGGTTTTCCAAAAATGGCATCTGCCCGTGTTACAAATCGAAACTAAGTATAGAGGAGAGAAGCACGGGAACGCAAGATCACTCATAATGCCATGCAGATAGCCATCCCCTGTGATGTCACAACCATTGTCCTGTGAGCGGAGCATAGGGAGAGACGTGACAAGCACTCACGCGCTAGGGACAGTGTTACTGAAAACGATTCATAGAAGAATTCAATTCTAATAAGATGGAAGCCTTTATTATTCCAGTACCCAGCATGCCAACCAATACCATCCGTCTGTACCCCTTAGGGGGGCCATGTCTTAATGATGACTATCCTCCTCTTTTACTGGCCTTACTTCCTAGAAAAGTCAGCAAGATGCAGAGAGAGGGGGAGCTGGATGTTCCTGATGACATATTCTCATCTATATTAGATGATGTGGAAAAGGAGGAAAAGCAGATGGCAGAAGAAGGGCTCCCACCTGTAGGGCAGGAGAGCTCGGGGGTTGGAGAAGTGGGTATTCCAGCATATTGTGACCCCCACCTAACTAGCCAAACCCCATACCAGCAACAGCCCCTGTTTAAAGGTGCCGCACGGCCATTAACAATGAAGAAGGACTATACAGTGCAGTCTTCAGCATTAACTGATAGGCAGTTGCAGGCTAATTGGCCAAGCGGTTCTTCACCGCAGCATGGCCGCAACCTGCCCGCAGCATGGTCGCTTCGTGTGGCTGTACCCGAAGGCAGAGTGGCCTGGGTATACCTGATTTATAGCTATTCATGACAAATTAATTTGGAACAAATCAGATTTCTTGGGGAACTTTAGCGAAGCTGACGAATCAAATTGTTCAAAACTTCACTTTTGTGACTTTTTTTTTAACCAAGAGCAATGCTGGCCAATCAGAGTAGCAGGAAGTGTCCTGGGCTTAGACATGGCTGGCATTGGATGGCAGAAGAGTAGCCTGGGAATTGGCAGATCTGCGGCTAAAGGTCACCAGGTAAGTGCTTTCTTCGTTCCCCTGTTAATGTGAACTTTTCTTCTTGAACCGGAGGATTGCTTTAAATAAAATAAAAAAAGTGCAAAAGTTTAACTTGACTGTCGATAGAATGAGATCCAAAGACTCCATGCTTATGAAAGAAGGTTTTATTGTAATGGGCTGCTATGGCTTACAGTACAGACACCAGTCCAGTCCATACAGGACGGGTCAGCATCATGGACACTGTTATACATTGTTTGCTATGTAATGTATTAGGTTCAATGTCTGATAAGAGATGACTAGAAATGAAGTGCAGTGATTTTCATGGTTTTTATGGCATCCACTATGTTGGTAATTGGTGGTTGTTTTTTCCCCCAAAGCAGTAATGGACCCTGAAAGTCCATATCCCCCAGTCATGTGTCCCTTCTCTCATCCTGTAAAATGACACGTAGATGCATTTGTGCTTATACAGAGAAAGGGACACGCCTTCTGTTCACGTCACAGTTCTCCCCCATGCAAGGTGCATGAGCGTAGGTAGCTGGCCCCATTATACTGGTGACACATGACATTATTAAAAAAGGCTCAAGGACCTATGTACAGCAACCCCATCAGTCTCATCAACCCCATTTTGTCGGGGAATTACAGAAGTGATGTGATCAGTTGCCAAAATTACTCCCATTTGTTTTTATAAGTCCTAATGTATCTTGAACAAAATTCTTGCTGATCTAGGCAGGACGTGGCAGTTGATAGGCAGAACAATTGTAGCAATGATTGGGGAGATCTCTGGATCCATGTGAGGTACAGGACTGGTTCTAGCTTTGTTAGAAAGGTATTGTCATGTACTATATGATATATTTTATTTATTTACATCAATCACCGCATAACCCCTTTAAGTGGTTATTCTGTGTCAGTCAGAGGTGGCTTGGGTCACAGAAACAGCCAGGCAGACTATGTTACCGTCTTTCCAAAACTCACATTCACCTCTATGCAGGTTAAGAAAGCCATGTAGTAGCGCTTGCTATGCTGTTGCTATAACCCTGGCTGCTCCATACAACTGGTTTTCCAATCACAGCCTGAGATGGGAATGTCCCTTCAAGTGATGGTAGGAGGTGGATGGCATGCTGTATATAGCAACATTATGTTAAAGGCTATGTACACCTTTGGAGGTAATTTTTGTTTATGATTGCATTTTACTCATTTTTGGCTAAAATCATATTTTCAATTGGCCTTTATTAAAAATATTGAGCCATTCTGTCACAAAGGCTTAACTGTTTTTCTAACTGTGTGACTGGTACTTTAATTTTCACTTTGTGCCAGTCATCTAATAACCCTTCTCTCTAAACTCCTGAGAGGTCATAAACACTTATTTAAGGGTCCATTAACACGTCCACAAAATGCATCCGGATCCGTTCCGCAACGTTGCGGAATGGATTCGGACCCATTCATTTTTAATAGGGCCGGAAAAGATGCGGACAGAACACAGTGTGCTGTCTGCATCCGTACTTCTATTTTTTTGCAGAACGGAACATGTCCTATTCTTGTCCGCAGACACGGACAAGAAGAGGCATTTCTATAAAATTTCCGGCCATGTGCGGTCCGCAAAATGCGGAACGCACATGACCGGTTGTCCTTGTTTTGCGGACGTGTGAATGGACCCGAATCCACATTCTTATCAGTAAGATAAGGATTGAGCAGCCACAACCACTCCTGCCATCCCCACCTTCCATGAAGGTCACTGCACCTATTCAGATGATTGATCTGGAGTGAATTGGATATCTTATCCACTTCCCACTCCCGTCTCAGCGCAGCAGGAATGGCTGGGAATGCCGTTCATCTGTAGCGATGACCTACCTCAGATTGGTTGAGCGGCAGTGCCAACCATTTCCTGCCATATCAAGCCTGGAGCAAGAAGTGAAAGAAAGCTTGCACCGTCAGAATGGCAGAAGCAGAGGATCACCGAGGTGAGTGTAAGCACTTTTTATTTATTTTTAAATATCATTTGTTGCCCAGAGGAACTCTCTTTCATTGGGCTGGAATACCCCTTTAAATCATATTATGCGATCAGCTTCATAGAACTTCTGACTTTGGCTACATTCACACAGCTATTAAAAATTGCAAAATGGCCTGTTTTTGAAAGGTGCTTTCTAAGAGATGTGATTAAAAACGGCTCCTTCATGGAATGTTCATCACTCCTCCAAAAAATCTCCCTGCGCTTCTTCTCTCCTCCACACATCATGACGTCACCGCCTGGGCGGGCCTGGAAGAAGCAGCACAAGGAGATGAGCTGCTGTTAGTGAATGAAAGGACTGCCAGCTCCCTGCACTCCAGCAATGATCGCTTCCATCTGTATTGATGAGTGTATTGAGGAAAGTGCTCCTAGCAGCCAGCCTGGCACCCCCCGAGATCGGACCACCCCTCTTAGCATGCCACTGCACAGTGGTCCCCCCCAGGAGCAGTGGGTCTCCGGCACTTGCCCAAGTATGCCAGGTGATGGCGCCGGCACTGGCTGTATGTATATGAAAATTGCCAACCAGGTGTTGCACTCCACCTTATTTTTCAACAGTTTCACACTGGCAGCACTGATTGTCAGATTGTGTAGGGATCCCCTCAACTGGTGAAACCTAGCTATCAGGTTATTCAATTCTAGAAGGAATACCAGAGGAACATTACACCATATAGTTATAAGAAAAGCTGCTTCAGCATTGATATTACATAAGAAGTGCAAGCATTTACTAAATTAGGCATGCCAGCAGAGCTGACAGGTCCTCTTTAAATGGCTGCAACATAAACATACCCTATGGGCTTTTAACCTGCTTCTTCTCCCTTCTTCTCACACTTTTGCATTCTGCGGCAGATTACTCTGTATGCTCTTGGCATCCACTGAAGCTCTAATAACATTGTTCAGAGCTTTTTTTTTTGTCAAGTATTTGTGCACCGAGCTAATGCTCCAGATTCCTGAGGATCTGATAACTGTTTTCAGTTCCTCCGCCGTCATCTTTCTGTCAACATTAACATTTCAAGGTAAAGGTACGCTGAGCTAATGAGCGGAGAGACCGGAGTTATGGGGATGATGGCGTCCTGGTAACAATGCTCCAAAATCTGTAGAAAATAGGATGCAGTATTTAGGGCTAGTCACACTTCTCCACCTCGTTGTCACAAACCAGTAAACTGTAATTCCTTTCATTCAGGAGGTTTAATCTGTGATCCTCTGTGGATGATGTCACTGTGCTTTAGTATCGCATGCATTACCTCTGAAGGACTGACCATGTAAGACATGGACGGGCCAGGGCTTATGTTCTACTGGTCCGTAGCGGGCAGATGGAAAAGAACTGTCTTGTGAGAGACTCAGACTCCGCTCTATGAGCCAAAATGGAAAGGCACTCTATAAAGGCCACTTACACTGGTCAAGGATTGGGATAATTATTGGGGATGAGCATTAATATGAATGTGTATTCACTTCTCATGAACATTAAGGGGGGCACTGTGCACCCTCTTAGCGTAATCAATATTAGTTTGAATCCGAGTGACCATATAAATAATGTCCTATCTTCTGGTTCAGTCTCCAAGCTTCTGAATACCATGTGATTGTGTCCTTTCGTCCTGTTGGTGGTCATTCAGTGATTCACGTCAACTCCAAATTCCAAGATTGATGGTCATTTCCAATAAACTAGGTTAATTCGCAAATGACCCTTAGATGAAATAACCACTGCCTTCCTCTTCCTGACTTATTCAGCCACATCTGTTCTCGCCCTTTGGTTCACTATATTTTTATAGTCATAATGTGATAATCTCCCCAAAGCAATCCTTTGATGGAAGTGCAGCAAGCGTTCTGTAGAGCGTTACGTTGACATTAGTGCGAGTCCATTTATAGGAGATTGTTATATCAGTTCTTCATAGAGTTTAATGCATGATTCAGTCTATGAAAGGTATGAGACCTGTATTTCCTAATTAAGATGTGTGAAACATTTAGGGTATCTTCAGATAAAGGATTTTGTGTGGCAGGAACGGTTGCGCTGTGCTGCGGTTTCTGTGGACCCGCTCTCTGTAAAGCTCCATTGGATGGAGCTAAATCATGAGCAGGCTCCCTCAGCGGCTTTGAGAAGGGTTCACACAGTAACCACGTGGCAAAAATTCTCGGCCACATGAACTGCGGCCTCCGATTGAAAACAAGTGGAAATCGGAGACCCACGCCCAAAATCCTCTGTCTGAACCAGCTAGAATAAAAGCATTGGAAGTGGTTTCTATAAAACAAGAATACATCTTTAGCCAGGGTTGCTAAACTAAAGGAGTTGTCCAAAGAGTCAAACCTATTATCTATCCACAGGATAGGTGAAAACTTTCTGATTGTTGGGGGTCTGACTTTTGGGACCCTCACAGTTCACAAGAACGGGTGTTTAGTGTACAACTCTTTGTCAGTCCCCTTGTCATCCCAGCTTCTTTCATATTAGGTGACACAGGACCCTTATTTTTGTGATCAGTGGGTTCGTATTGGTTGAACCCACCCCTAATCAGGTGCATATCTCCTTGGTTGAATTTCCCATAGCATCCAATATGATCTGAGATTCTCTCTACACAACAACAAGAATCTTAGAATAAAGTATGAAGTACATGGGTCCTTTGAAAAGGATCATTCAAGGGCATCCATTCGAATGATGGTCTTTGGCACAACTGCAGAAGATGTCATGGTCTCTAATTGTACTCTATCATGACCAGTCAAACAGTGACAAGGGGTCCACAACCTACATTGAAAAATGGCATCATCTTTTACCAGGGCTATACACCTATTTCATAGGGGCCCACAGCAAAACTTAGTATGGGCCCCTCTGCCCCAACTGGTTTCCAAGTATGTGTGTGTCCGTTACTGCCAGGCATAGCAGAACACATAGTGTAATGCCCCAGATTTCCGATGAATTTACACTTTTTTTTATGAAGCAGAACATTTTAATAAATGCAAACTCTAATATAAAATACCTTTGGACTCAACTACTTTATCCATATGTGAAAAAAAGTGGAACAGGTGCTTCAAAATTTTCATGCTCACTGTGAGCACCATATTTCTCAATATATTTACTCTAGAAAACTGGCAAAACGTTGATAAATCTCCTGCTTCCCTTCTATAACAAAGCTGTCTGCTTGCAGGCACCACTAGGGGGAGCTCCATGCATAGGAATTTATGCAACTACCATGGCAGCTTTAACCAAGTCTTTGCATTGAGCTCCCCCTAGTGGTGGCTTCTTGATAATACAGTGTTTCGATGCGGGGAAAAATTTGGTGCTGGACCCCTTCCCTCCAGGTCTGTAGCAGGCACATGGTCTGCCTAGATTTCAGGTACACCACAGTCTTTGACTTTCAGGTAAACTAAGTATACTTAAGTCCATTGTCCTCAGCATTCCTAAGCCATGTACTCAAAAAATTACCTGAAATTTCCCAGAATGCTGTAATCATACACTGTGCTGCAGTGCACGTATTCCTTAGGCCCATGATGTATATTCCCTAAGGTACATGTAGGCTGTGGGGTTTTCTGCATTAATTTCTTGTGAATCAGCAACATTTCCTCCTCCAATTATCACACCCTAGAGATTGTTCCCTATCTATCCCCAGGATCACTGCAGTGCAGGCTGTAGCCCCGCAAATCACCGTTTGGAGGACTATGTAGCAATAGAGTTTTTTTTTTTTTTTAGATGTTTGGTGTGACATTAACATTGGACTGCACAGATCATCTTTAAACACAAGTATTGAGATCAACAACCTTTTTCTTCTCTAATCCGTATTTTACTGAAGCTTCATGGTTGGTGATGGTATTCGGCAGAAAAACAGTCACCTATTCCCTCCAAAACGAATACCGTACTTATCATGAGAATAGCGAAAAGTATGGCAAAACTTGCAAAGTTCATCAAAATCAGTTTGTAGGTGTGTCTCCCAGGCAGAAGGCATAAAGTCAGGATTATGGATACAGACTTATATTTTCATTTCATAACCAAATAAATATCATCTACAGTTCCTATGAAATAAATAGGCGCAAACATTAACAAAAATACACCTGTTATTTATCAGACCTAGCCTTTTTTTAGGCCGAGCCAACGTACATGAAGTGTTCATAAGTGGCAGGGGTTAAACAATACAACATGGTCTATGATCGATTTACTAATGTTAAAATGCTGGCGCGGAATGGAAAATAATTCCTGTCAACAATGAGATGTCTTAAAGGGAGTCTTTTGCCTCCATATGGCCATATAGAGTGTTTACTCCGCCCAATAGCACAGATATAGAAGAATGTAAGGGTACCTTTATCCTTTTTCTTCATACTTGAAGTAGGTGTAAAAATGAAGTTTAATCCTTATGTAAATGAGCTCTTGAAGGTGCCCAGGGGCGGGGCTTACTGTATGGGAGCCCAGGCTGCGCTGCCTTTTTTGAACATTTCCCTGCCCCGCCTGTGCTTACACCCACCCTCCTATTCGTTTGTTTCAACCTACAGTCCGGCCGAGATCCCGCGCCTGCGCACTGCTTCATCGGGCCGGGATCATTGCTTTAATTAATGAGCATGCGCCTGGCGAACGCCCTCTTGCGGCTGGTTTTGCTCCGTTCACCGGTGCATTAATTAAAGCAATGCAGTGTGCATGCCCGCCCGGCGCGGGATCTCGGCCGGACTGTAGGTTGAAACAAGGGAATATGAAGCAAAAGATAAAGGTACCCTTACATTCTTCTATATCTGTGCTATTGGGCGGAGTAAACACTCTATATGGCCATATGGGGGTGAAAGACTCCCTTTAAGCGTGGAAACAAACCTGAAATGCGATACGTCATGAGACCTGATTTTTGGAAGGCATCATAGAAAAGCTACTTTGCATAATATATGACTTAGTATAAAGCTGAACAGTCTATTCATGGTAAGATGGAAACTGCAGCTCCAAATTATTGTCAAAACTAGAGAAAATGTCCGTTCTTCACAGTCCACGAACATGAGCTAAATCACATTCTCAAACAGCTGCATGGAGCACATGATGTTTTCATCCTGAAAGACACAGAAAAGAGAAGAACGCTTTAGTACTAAAAGGTCCACATACATGTGTTGGCTAGGACTAGAGTTCCATGGCAGGGTTGCCAACCGTCTAGAAATTTCTGGACAGTCCGTAAAAATAGGCAACTTTTTTCCTGTGTCAGTGAAAAAAAAATAGATGTGTCTGGGATTTTTTTGAGGCTGGAGGTGCTTGACTAGATTATTTTGGGGGGGGGGGGGGTAATTATCATTATGTCACAGCTCCCAGTAAATGCTGTTATTGAGTTCTTCTTAGTATATTGAACCGTAGACATGTATTACTTATAATCTTTATCATTCATTATGGTTTTCCAATTTCTATGGAAAAAAGTGTTGGCTGTTCGGGATTTTGGGATATATTGTCCAAAAAAAGAAAAATTC